>CABEGB010001284.1:0-91665 GCA_901521435.1 Crematogaster levior | reverse complement strand
TAATACGAGAAACAAAGAATTCAACACTACATGAAACTGAAATTTATTCTCAGAAAGATACATATGTACGTTTCGACCTCACTGGATCTTCTTCAGCATTAAGAAAAATTATTACGAAGTTTTACATATAAAATAACCGTTGTTAACACGTATACAGAATAGAGAAAAAACCGCAAACCGTAATCGTGTCGCAAAAATTATCACTAATTAAAAAACCGGACGGCGTGTTGGGGGTCAATCGTGTAGATAACGATCTCCTGGTACGGTGTTGTCAAAATTATAAAACATGTGGAACCTATTGCTCGTTGTCTAGCGAGAATATGTTGGTCAAATGAAACGAACATGTTGTCCTTTTAGATGTTAGTTTGTGAAACGTCAATTTATAAAAACCGTTGATGTACTTGGAGATCGTATTCTGATTAACAAAAAACAGGAAATGTATGCGCCATGAGTGTGATATTAGAATTTTTGGCATTATTTTAGTGTTGTGTAATATAATATAAGACAGATTGTCCAAATACCTGTTGGTGGCTGGAGCCCGATCAGTGTGTTACAATATATTGTGCCAGTAAGTCGTGTTGTCTTGTCACAGTTTTAAACGACACTAATGTCAAATGTACAAAGTCTAATCAATTTGTAACGTTTTTTCGCTTAGCGCGCCGCTCGCTGAGTATTGGAGCGGGGGAATTGTGCCAAATCATTTATGATGTTAATGTACGCACTGTTTAAAAGTTCCGTATCTTTCTGGGAATTAATAGCGTGTGCCTGGTTCTTGATATGGATCATCTCGTTGATTAACTTTTTCTGTTGGTTATGTTATTAAAATATGTGAATTTTTTGGCTTTTGACCATAAGAGCATGTGTTATTTTGTTATGCTATTATCTCCTTAATGAATCTTCTAAACTGTCTGAAATTTTGAAAAAACTTTTCTCGACTAAATCTACAGAACTTGAATGAGGCAAATTTTAACCATTTTTGTCATCACTCCCGAATATCCTGAAGCCTTATACGAGCGAGAAGTCATAAAAAAATGATACATATAATGAATATTATTAAACAAAACACACATATATTGAAGGTTGTACATATGTATCCAAGGTTATACACGTTTCGACTTACAAAGTCTTCCTCAGCAACATAAATTCAAAAAAATTCAACAAACACATTTAGTTCTTATTACTCAATTTCTTTTTTTATCGGAGAATCCCGAAGTCATATGTTTTTTTCTCAATTGAGTCATCTCACGGGACACGGTCACATCAACGGTGACATCAATTGTTACTAAACCGTCTTGTAATTTAAAAAACACAACGCTAAGGCTTGTAATGATAAAGTAAAAACACAAACGCTAACTATTAACTGCAATAATTAAAAAAAAAAAAAAGATGATGATCATAGTTCAGTTAAATTTAGAGTCAATTTTTCTTTAAAAAAAATATTAACTATAAGAATAAAAACAAGAGGTATTTTCCAGGAAAAATTTTGATACGAAGATTTTAAAGTTTAGTTCAACCCAGAAGACAATTTTAGGTAAGAAATCAGTCAAAATTGGTTTTTAATTTAAAAGAAGGACAATTGAGTAAATGCATATGTTATAAAAAATTAATGAATAAGCTATAATGCAGGATATAAAAGGATATAAATATAAAAGAGAATATATATTTTTGAAATGATATGTGCCTGCGCGCGCGCGCAAACATTAACAAAAAACATGCAAAATTTAATACAATAATAAATGCAACAATATTTTATTATTTTTTCAAATTTTATAATAATTGCATTACAATTTTATAGTTAATTTTAACAAAAAATCTTTATTCAATATTCAATTAAAGTTACTTAAAACAGTGACAAGTAATGTTGCATGATTACTAGTACTTTTTAAGTTTAATTCATAAAAAACTTTTTATTTCCAATAAGTCATAGTTCGTACAACATTAATCTCCATATTTCTAAAATTGATCTTAAAGTTAAGAGAATTGCAATAAATGTGCCTACAGTCCATTGTTCAAATTAATTCAAAAATAAAGAAATAACAAAAGAATATTTATTTTATAATCACAAAAAGTACCCCGAAAAATTCAATTTATTAGTGACTTATTTTTCTTCTCTTCCCAATTCCATCTTTCTTCTCCTTTACGAAAGATTTTCATTTGTGAATTTATATCAATATTCAAATAATTATAATTTTCACTTTGTGAATTTGTCACCGGCAACCACAAATTTGTAATAGGCGTGGGATTTCTAAATAAAATTGAGAAATTAATCATTAATTTGTGACTAATAAAATATTGTGATTAAAATGTTACACTTAAAATTCGAGAAAAAGAAGATCAAATTTTTGTATACCCTGTTTTAGCAAAATCTGTCCACATTTGGGTTAAACAATTTATCATCTTATAATCTTCCGAATCAACTGCAGGTGGTAACATTCCGAAATCTTTAATTATATAAGAATAAAATAAGTATCCCAATTCCTCAGTATGAGACGCACCTATAAATAAATTTTAACTCTTAAGTAAATTTATAAATTAATTTTTTAAATACTTAAAAGATAATTTACTTTTAAATTGAATATTATAAAATGGAACCATTTTTGTTTCTTTAAAATCATGTATGTTAGAAATTAAGAAATTTAGAAACATTTGGAATTATGTTAATTACAATAGTTGTGATATATATATATATATATATATATATATATATATATATATATATATATATACATACATATATATATAAGTATATAAACCCTTAAATATCTCGGAAAGGAGTTTTTCAAATATCTATAAAAATATATATAAGGGTATCAGATATGACAATAATCTTCTATATATATCACAGGGTGTCCCAGACTTGACGCACCATATATATGGGAGATTCCTGAGATCATATTCGAGATATACAGGGTAATACCAAAAGTATGGAAACCCTTAAATATCTCGGAAAGGAGTTTTTTGACCAAAAAATGTTTCAAATAAAAGTTTCATGGCTTGAAGGCACACTGTGCCATCAGATGGTGACAATGATTTGATCTTGGAGAGTCATTTGAAGATCTTGTTTAAAATTGTTTCTTATTTTTCACTCATTTTATTGTATTTATGTTATAATTATGATAATTATATAATAGTAAAATATGTCAGTATTGACTTTGGAAAATAAAAGTTGATAAGTAGTTTTAAATTAATTAATAATAATACCTGAAGCCTTAATATCATAATAATTTTTTCATGGGAGAAGTTTTGCTCTGTAAAATATCTCTTTAATATTGATACAAATATTCGCTTTGCTATTCTTCAGTTTCGAAATTTGAATATCTACTACTATCCATTATATCACGACAGAAGAATTCATCACTAAGAAAATCAAAAATGTAATTTATTAGAGTTTTTTCTTTACACTGCTTTGTTACCAAAATATAAAAATCGTAATTCCTCGGGTGTAATCGATATCTTTGATAATGTAGCTAAACAATTGGGCAATATAATGCTCTTAAAATCGGAATCGACACTTTTTCAAGACCTTCTTTGGTTATGTCTGAAATTAAAGACATATTAATATATAGATCGTTATATAGGTCGTTGTACATAATAATAAGTAATGATTATTTTAACAAATCTTTCTTTCAAGTTAAGAGAGAATTGATTTGAACACTTTTGCCAAACAAAATCTTTTGTCAAAACATTATTTCAAAAATTTCTATATGGTGTTTGTTGAAACAAACTGATATAATACATGTGCACTTAAATAATACTGCACATTAAAATTACAATATTTATCTTAACACATTATACGATAAATTTAACAAACATTACAAAACAATAAGATAACTGAAGCCTTAATATCATATACTTTTTTCATGGAACAAAAATTTTGTTCTCATATGAATATTGATTTTATATGTCGCTTTGCTATTCTTCAGTTTCGTTTGAATATCTACTACTTCCATTATATCACGACAGAAGAATTCATCACTAAAAAATCAATGTAATTTATTAGAGTTTTTTCTGACACTGCTTTGTTACCAAAATATAAAAATCGTAATTCCTCGGGTGTAATCGATATCTTTGATAATGTAGCTAAACAATTGGGCAATATAATGCTCTTAAAATCGGAATCGACTTTTTCAAGACCTTCTTTGGTTATGTCTGAAATTAAAGACATATTAATATATAGATCGTTATATAGGTCGTTGTACATAATAATAAGTAATGATTATTTTAACAAATCTTTCTTTCAAGTTAAAAGAAATTGATTTGAACACTTTTGCCAAACAAAATCTTTTGTCAAAACATTTTTTAAAAATTTTTATATGGTATTTGTTGAAAAAAACTGATATAATACATTGTGCACTTAAATAATACTGCACATTAAAATTACAATATTTATCTTAACAAATTATACGATAAATTTAACAAACATACAAAACAATAAGATAACATACTCTAACATAACGCTCTTGGAATAAAAATTTTGTTCTATGTCAATAACTTTTTTATATGCATAAAATCTTTCAATGCATTGAAATATTCGTCGAATAATATTAAAAAATCATAAATAATAGAATAATAAAATAATAAAGTTTATTAATCCTGTATATATATACACACATACATATATATATATATATATATATATATAAATTTCGCCACTTCGCGCGCGCACACGCACGCACGATCTGCGTGCAGCGCGCATGAATTGTCTAGACGTGCGCATGAAATGCAATTTCACGATCTACGACATATACATACACATACATATATGTATAATAAATAATCTAATATATACGTATGTGTATATACATATATACGTATATAAGTAATCTGTGTGTGTGTGTAATTTGTGAAAATTTTATTTAATTACAAATATTGGCAGTGCAGGTTTGCTAAGTCACCTAATACTAATATTACATTACTAATGTTACATTAAATTTAACAGAACACATGAAAATTCGATAAAAATATGCTTTCTGAAGATAAAAACAAAACTTACGTCCAAAAAATTTACTGAGTATAATAAAAGATCCCTCGCAATTGGTGAAACCTAAAAGAAATGGTATTTTTACCCCGCGGGATATAAACGTCTCTAGATCTTCCGGGAAAACTGGATTCGATGATTCGTAATCCAAAGAAGGTTTAAATATCAAATCAAAACGTTTTTGCTCCTGCAAAAAAAATATTATTAAAGAAAGTATTTTATTCACATAATAAAAAATAATAGTATTTATTGCTATAAATATAATTATATGAATACTATTTCCATCGACTGAAACTTCACTTGAGTTTCTATAAGCTTTTTCGCATCAATTGTTTTGAGAAACTCGTAAGCGACTTTCGGATCCGCGGTCGCTTTTCCAAGTTCCTTAGCAAGCTGAAAACCTTTGTTCATCGAATGTGGTTGTCGTTCAGTATAAGCCCAAGGGCATTTTATGGTACCGCTTTGCGCTATCGCTTTATGAAATAAACCTGTAAAACAAAGTCATAGCAAGTTAGTTTTCTAGTTAGTCTTGCCATGATAAAATCTTTCTTCTTTCTTTTTCGTAATGTGCAAACTATTTTAAAATCGATCGAGTTCTTATAATTGATTTCTTAATTACTTTGTAATCGATTTTTTCTTCTCTCTCTCTCTCTGTTTCTCTCTACCTATCTTGGAAAGTTGTTTAATAAATTAGTTGCTTTATATATAAATTTTAATATTTTACTAATATAATTTTGTAATTAAAATTTGAATTAATTATATACAAACAGCAAATAAAAATTTTTTTGATGTTAAATATTTTACTTGAAATTAACTGAGAAAGAAAAAAAATTATCTAATTTAATTATCTAATTTAATATATTCATGGAGTTTTTATTATCCAAACGTATCAGCGTTTGAATGTTTTTATTGATGAATTGCAATCAAATTATAAATAAATTTTTAAATTAATGGAATGAGATTTGCGGATTCTCAAATTATTGTGAGTATATCGATAAACCTATCAACAAAACATATTGTACCTTTAGCTAATGGAGTCAGAGTCAAACAATGTACGATGGCTCCACCAGCACTTTCGCCGAAGATTGTAACATTTTCTGGGTCTCCACCAAATTTTGATATATTTTTCTGTACCCATTTTAACGCCATAATTACATCCTTCAGACCTTGATTACCCGTTGCCACTTTATCGTTAAGATTTAGGAAACCTAAAGTTATTAATGTATTTTTTTTCACAAAATCAATTTATTTAAATTAAAAGTAAATGGTTACTTTATATCCCAAGTAAATCACTCTAAAACTTGTTTCTAGCACTAATCGTATAAGCGGCAAAAAGTAAATAAAAATATAGAAATATAAAAATATAGATTATAAACGTGGTATAAACACCATGTGGATTTAACTTTTTTCTTTTATATATCGTTTCTTTTATATATCTCTATATTTTTTTAATGTTTGACTTTCAGAATGTATAGTCTGTAAGAAGTCAATAAAATGTCCAAGTGCAATTAAAATAGATATAATGTAAACACTATAAATGCCACAAATGACATATAATGACTGTATACGAATAATGTACCTAGAACGCCTAGTCTATAATTCAAGGTAACCAAAAGTACATCTTCCTGCATGATGTAATCAGGGCCATAGAAGAGCGCATCACCGGAACCCACAAAAAAGCCACCACCGTGTATCCACACCATAACAGTATGTTTTTTCGAGGTTTCGATTTCTGTCGTGTACACATTTAAATAGAGACAATCTTCATCGCCTTCAATTTCACTTGTAAAAAGATTCTGTTGAACGGCAACGTTTCCGTGCTTCGAGGCATCTCTATCACCGGTCCATGGTTCCGCTGGTACCGGATCCTAAATATGTAAAATCCGTTCAAAATTCATATATTAGGATTTTTCAAAATTTGCGCGCACTATGCGATTCTTTATATCAAGAGAAACAACCTTTTTTTTACATAAAATTGCGTTTGACAATGTGAACAGTAATTCTTAAATAAGATCAATTTAAAGACAACGAATGAGCGCGACAAGTTTTACGTGAATCAGAAACAGCGTGCACACTGAACGTTATGTTATTTCATTATGTCTCTTTTGTAATAAATATCTTTAAGCTTATTAATTTATATTGTGTATAAATTGTTTATAAATTAAAAAAATTGAAATATTAATTTATTTTTGTTAAAAATAAATTGTTTATAATCAGTTATTTCTCCAAACAACCGTGCCTGAAAATTTTTTATCGTAATTTTTTTTGCTGTCTGATTTTGTTCACTAAAATATTTTTCTTAATAACAATATTTTATTATCATTATCATCATGTATTATATATATTTTTATGTATAGATCAAGAATCACGTATAGATATATCAAGAAAAACGGACTATAATAAGATATAATTATATGTAACTGATAAATAGTTTTAGCAGTCGTTTCATCGTAATGTTTTAGCAGTCGTTTAATCGTAATTTCTTCAAAAAGAGTTGACTTTTTGTATTTTTTAAATCTTATTAGATGTGAGCAATCAATTAAATTAAAACTAAAATTTAATTAATATTTTGTGTATTATTATTTTATATTTATATATGTATAGATAAAGAGACACAGATTATCTAATAAGATTATTAATAATAGTAATAAATAATAGTAAGAAGAAAGCAGATTATATAATAATTACGTAATAAAATTGATAAATAGATATTTTATCAGTATCGTTTAATCGCAATTTAAAAAAAACTGATTTTTTGTATTTTCTAAAAAAGTGATAAGCAATCCATTAAGTTAAAATTAAAACTTATTATTATTATTTTTTAAAATAATAATTACATAAAGTGAACAATTTTATAAGTATTATTTGTTTAATCTTAATTTTCTCTGAAAACGAAACGAAACTTTTTTGTTTCTTTATAATTTTCCTAAAGAGCAATAAGCGATCAATTAAGTAAAATTGAAATTAAAACTAAAATTAATTCATTTACTTCGTTTTGAAAATGTATTTGTAATAATAGAATTTTATGTACTCACTTTAAATCTAAGTTCTCCAATCGGCGGTTTCGCATATGGTATTCCTCGAAAGGCAATGTAATTTTTACCGTAAAAACCTTTCTCTACGATACCAATTAACTTTCCTTCGTGGAC
This sequence comes from Crematogaster levior, assembly GCA_901521435.1. Classification (NCBI taxonomy): domain Eukaryota; kingdom Metazoa; phylum Arthropoda; class Insecta; order Hymenoptera; family Formicidae; genus Crematogaster; species Crematogaster levior. The sequence goes on along the minus strand of CABEGB010001284.1, from coordinate 83,538 downwards.
GCATATTTCAACTCTGCTATTGTCCATGTTGAATATACTACACCTGAAAACTAACGACAAGAACATGACATATCAGAACAACGTTGATAATTTTTTTAATTGTCTATTTCTTGTATGTAGAAAGTGAACGTTTCGGCCTCAATTTAGGCCATCATCAGCATTAATAATTATTACCAAGTGCACCCTTCAGGATTCGAGTAATGACTATGGTGACCGTTTATAACAACCAAGATGTCATGTGACGGCAAATTGAAACGAAAAGAAAAATTTTCAATAAGCTGGAGCAATGGATGTAGGTACGTAACGTCTAATGTGACACTGCGATGTAACGTATACTCCTAAATTAGCTTTAAATAGTGACTACTAAGCATATTAGGAAACATAAATAAGACTAATCACGTGGTCAAGACGTGGTGGTACGCAATTGTAACTATAAGTAAGTGTATAAACATAATATTATTGTTATCTGTGATATGACGGAAAAACTCGATGCACGGTTTAGCGAATATGAAGTATAAAAATATTATAATGTAAGAAATAAATATGAAAATATAATAAATTAATAAAGTAAATACATAAAAATAGATAATTAAGTAAAATAAATAAATAAATATAAATAAAATAAAAGAATATAAATATAAAGAGACTGTAAAAATGAAAATAAGATAAAAACTAAAAAAAAAAAAAATAAAAATAAAATTAAAATTAAATAACACATTTAAAACTCTCCTTTGCCAGTAAATATTAATAAACGGACTTCAATTTTTCTTCGACCTGTCTGGCCAATTTTATTATTAACTGTTAACACTAAATTTCAATCTCTGGTTTGAGTTCTTATCAAGTGTATAAAGTTTACATGTATAATATAACTATAGACGGACCGTACAATATCTGTCTCGTTGACATTGCGCCCAAACTACATCAGTCTAGAAGCTAATTAAAGTTGAGGGTTGTCAGTAACAGATTGAAGTGTGTACAATTAAACAAATGTTAAAACTTACATATTCTTTTGTGCGTTGCAGACTCAGTCAAATTCGAATTAAAAAACAGCAACGTTTCTTCGTATAGGACGTGTCACGTTATATAGACGTTTAGTAAGCGACTGTTATAACTACGCGAGATAGACCAATGTCAAAACATACCACAGAAAATAATAAATAGATATATGTCATGTGTTAAATAATAAAATCATATAAACATTACGGATGTCGAAAAGGAATAACAGTTGAAAGTATAGGATATTCAAAATAATGAAAACCGAGGCGGAAAGTATAATACTCGTATGGACATTAACAATAATAATATTCGAAATATTAAAATTAATGCAGAAACTAAATAACGTCGATGATCTTATCATACACTGCAGTGAGTTTTTCCGTGTCACTTTGCAAATTTATAATATTGCAATATTTCTTTATAAAAAGCATTTCAGCAATCTCTCTCTTTTTATTGTTTGATTTTTTATGCAAGATTTCCGGTTTCTTCTAATCGAATTCATGAGCATATGCAATGCAATGCTTACTAACAACAGAGAGATCACGTCGACGTCTTTTTATATCATTATTATAACACACTGTTCGTTGACGCGTGTTTGAAGATGCCTCTTTGTCTGATCAATGTATGAAGCTTCACTTTTGAGTGAATTCAATTTGTAGACTATTTCTGTTTGTTTTAGATCTTAGATTAGACAATCCATCCTTGCATCTTTTAACTGTACCGTTCAGTTTTTTAGGAACCGAAAACAACGTCGACTCCACATTTTTTAAATCTTTTACCTAAGTTTTCGTTGAGACTTTTACGAACGGGATAACTGTTCGATTTTTCACAGAAAAAGCAATTCAATAGGCAATCAGTAAGCTGGTTTTCCTTTGAACGTAGCCAATCTTTATAACTTTAGTAAAATAACTTTAGTAAAAAATCAAGTTTGTGATGTGTGCTAAAAATATGATATGATATGACTATAAACGTAACGTAAAACGTAACGTGACATGATAAGAGAACATGAAAGAGAATAAGAAAGATTGAGAGAAGATAAATTCTCTCTCCTTTCCTTCCTCTTTCCCTCTCTCTCTATTTTCTTTTTACTCTTATTATTTTGTTCTCTCATTTGTTCTTATTTTTATTTCTCTATCATATTCCTTATATTTTTTTCATATTTTCTGTCTTATTCTATGTAATTCAATAAAGCTTAATAAGACTGTTTCAATTTTTACTTTAAAATTTAATTTTTTTCAAAGTTTCCGAGTGCCATGGGATACTGGTCGATAACATTATCAATCGTGATTAGTATTTTCATCATACATTATTTCTTTAAAAATTTCAACTTTTTTAAAAGATACAATGTTATCCACATACCATCATTTCCAATACTGGGTACGATGACATCAGTTATACTACGTCAAACATCATTCATCGATTTCACCTGAAGGATATACAACTATAATCATGACGCAAAGTACATTGGATTGTACGCTACAACGAAGCTGATTCTCTTGCTCCGTGATTGGGAACTCATTAAATCTGTTCTTGTCAAGAATTTCGATTTTTTTTACGATCGCCCTGTTTTTGCTGACTTTAATGAACCTATAGTTACAAAGAATCTGTTTAGTCTGCAAGGAAAAAAGTGGAAAGATGTAAGACAGTTGCTGAGTTTCTTCTTTGCATCCAGAAACATGAAAATTATATTTACTTTGATGTTGGAACATGCTGAGGATTTCGTTGAAGTTATGTCGACATTACCAGCGGAGAAAAGAAACGTGAAAATGAAAGATTTCTTCGACAGATGTACGAACGATATTATTGCTCAGTGTTGTTATGGAATTAAAATTAATTCTGTAAGAAATCCGACAAACAAATTCTACGTTTGCGGTAAGGAAATAACTCACATGTCAGTGATTCGCACCATAAAGTACATTTTTGTTAGAATCTTTTCGATACTCGAGCGAATATTTAATATAAAACTTCTAAACACTCAGGCGATGAAATATTTTGAGACCAGTATAAAAAACGAAATCACCACTCGCTGCGCTGAGCAGATTACACGTCGAGATCTGATGTTATTAATGATAGATAACAAATCGAGACACAAAGTAAACAAGATACAACCTTTCCGATATAGACGACATGATCGCGCAAACGTTTTTTATTTCACTCAGGCGATGAAATATTTTGAGCAGAAAACGAAATCACCACTCGCTGCGCTGAGCAGATTACACGTCGAGATATGATGTAATAATGATAGATAATCGAAACAATTGAAACAAGATACAATTGGATATAGACGACATGATCGCTGTACGTTTTTTATTTCGCTGAATCACCACTCGTATACAGTTAGAGTAAGTTAAACTGAGTAGAAAAGTTCTGTATCATTTTGCGATTTTCGTAATAATTAATGAGATATTAAATAAAGAAGATTGACCAATACGCGCGAATCTAAGCGCGCGGCGAGAAGGGGTAGCCACAACCACTTCTTCAGAAGACGATAACGGTGGGCTGTTCCTTCTCCCCGCGCACTTGGACGCTAGACAGTAATCGTGGGTTGATATATATATATATCTCTCAAAAAATCATAAATGAAAATATACGTCAATATGAACAATAAAATTGTGTAATCAATTTATGTAATCAGACACATATATTTTACTGTCAACGCTTACATATGCTTATATATGTGTATGAGATGATAAATCAGTAAATAATATGTGATATTGTCTGATTTCAACATATTGGGTGTGTGTCAGAAAGAGAAAAGACGCTATTAGCATTGACAGCGTCATTCTATCTTTGTCACCAATTGAACAAAGATAGAATGACTGTTAGCGCAAAAAACGTCTCTCCGAACGCACCTTTGAATACAATAAGAAATTGTTTTTTATGACATCTATCGGAATTATATATGTCGATAAATAGCGGAATTAAAATTGTTGGTCATTTACCGACAATTTTAATTCCGCTGATATGATGGTGTGACGTCTCGACTAGTGATTTTCTCACTGGATAAGAGCAAGATTGAAGGAAGTTAATATTAGGAACTAGCGCGTCACTACAGTCGTTACTACACTAATATTTTGTAATCTCGTATTTAAACATTCTATGAACTTAGTTAATATTGGAATATTTTTGTAATAGTTATAGAATGATATTTGTAATAGCTATAGAATGATACTTATGCCATTTACACATTTTATGTCTTTATGAATTAATACTTTTGCGAAATCTATATATTATTATAAGTTTAGCAGTATAGTATTATAAGTTTATTAATAATTATGTATTATAGTATTATAAGTATTATAAGAGAGAGTTTTGTAATAGTTTAAGAACGGTTTTATATCACGTTCAGCTCAGGGTATCTAGATATAAGCTATTAAATAAGCAAGCGTTGATTATGACGCATCAAACGAGCACCGCGGAAGTAGTATCAAAATCACGCCACCGTTGTTATCTGCAAAATACCAGGAAGCCCACCGGACGCACAAAGAAGAAAGGTGGACAAAGAGGAACCATTGGAACCACCGCAGTCAGTCGCGTAGTTGATTTCGGAAGGACAACACGTCTTTAACTGCGTGTCTCATTTATACAAGACAAGAACTTTACCGCCGAATTTTGTAACTCTCTCTATTAAAAGGAAGGCATAAAATTCCATCTGATTTGACGAAAGGATCATTCACTCTCTCATCCCGTTAAACCCGGTGAAGGCAGGGTGACAAAAAAAAGGGAGAACGTCGTTACGTCATTAATTGTCCGATCAGACGTAACAATGGCGCTATCTCGTCGGAGTTTGTCCAACACATGGCATTTTATATTGGCTGTATAGAATTAAAAATCCTTTTCTAGGATTAAAGTATACACCTAAACGAAGTGCGCTTGCCTCCAATATACATTGAAAAAGAAAAAAAGTAATAAAAAGTATGATTACTTGTTAGATATACGGTTCTCGAATCTCGAGCGCTTTGTGAGCGTTATAGCGAGAAGGAGAGAAAGAGACGAAAGATATGTCTGCGCTCTTCTACTATCCGAAGCTAACCGAACGCCGAGCGCACACATACATGGGGTTTATCCTCGTGTGCGTGATGTGCGATTTTCGCTCCTGATTGCAACATCCTCTACTACAATATCTATGAACTAAATTTGTTACTTTTTTCACTCTGTTGTACCGATATTTCAGGCGCATATGGACTAAAATATGGACTAACACATGGCTTTTATTAATTAGATTACTAGGCTCAGTTTATACAATTTTACAATGTTCTACTGGGCTGTCTACAATGCGCTTAGGTATTGCTTTATGCATAAAAACTACATAACTTTTATACGAAGCGAATATTTTCACGAGTTGACAGGTCGAGACGCCATGTTAATTTAAAAAGTCGGTAAATAGATATGTAAATTTATACTTTTTATTACTTTTTTTCTTTTTCAATGTATATTGGAGGCAAGCGCACTTCGTTTAGGTGTATACTTTAATCCTAGAAAAGGATTTTTAATTCTATACAGTCAATATAAAATGCCATGTGTTGGAAAATTTTGATAATTTTGTTGGTAAAACAGACAACGCTAGCATCCCCTTAATAGCGTTGCCAGCTCTGTGAACAGTGCAATAGTGAAGCGGAATAGTATTGAAGTCTTTTTTTTACTGTGTATTATTTATATTAGACGTAAAATGTAATTTTTTAAAACAAAAATTATTAATATTAATAAATCATACCTGAAATGAGCTTTGAATTCTTCTTTAGTTAAATTTGGTATTATATGTGACAAGTAATTTGAAATTCTTGGAACATGTCTTCTTAAATTTAAACAATCTTTTATCATTTCTAAGTCTTCATCATCACTTTCTGATGATGAAGAATCAGAATCTATTATTTCACGCATTATAACAACGGCAATCGTTAAAATTTCACGATTCATGACTTGCTCGCCTTGCTTCATGATCAACTTCAATTATTAGGTTAACATTTGAAGTTAGGTTAGATCAAATGCGACGCTATTGCTGTTCATGGAGCTTGCATTCGCTAACGCTATCTTTGCTCTGCGAACGGAGTTTGTAGTGTTAGTGTAACGTGACAACGAATTCCCCGAACGCACTCTAGATGAGCGCGAGTGAAATAGTCAGAGACTAGATGAGCGCGAGTGAAATAGACAGAGAATATTAGACAAAGAAAAGACACTAGATATATAACATAGAAAGAAATACTCGATAGGCATACTAGGTGAGTGCGAGAATAATAACAGCGAGAACCGCACATCAAATGCGATTAAATTTGTTTTAAATACTTAATAAATTTTATAAATTATTAAGAGTTATGTAAGATATATATATATATATATATATATATATATATATATTTTAAAAATAAAAATAAATAACCTTATGACAATAATTAAAATTTATTTCATTAACCGTATGATTATAATGTGTAGTCTTTGTAAAAAAAGAGGTGATATCCATATAAAAATTACTTTTTTGAAAAAAAAAGGTAAAAAAGCGCCAAGTGTACGCACGATATGCAAAAAACTATTTAATGAAACGTTTTATTCTTATTCCATTTGTATTTTCTACTACAAAAGTAATGATATGTTTGAAAGCTTGCGTCAAGTGAATATAGTTGTAATATTTTTTCTTCATTATGTGTTTTTATTATACCCATTATTTGTTCGTTATTTTCATAAACATACAAGAAAGAAATTTAGAAAAAATAAAATTAAGATTCACACAAAAACCACTTGGCGTGACCAAGTTATATTAACAGCTTCAACTTTGTTTCTTACAATAGCAGCTGGGCACGCCAAGTGGTTTTTGTGTGTATCTTAATTTTATTTAAATGGAATAAAAATAAAACGTTTTCATTAAATAGCAATTTTGCATATCGCGCGTACACTTGACGCTTTTTTACCTTTTTTTTTTTAAAAAGGTAATTTTTATACGGTATTAATTTTTCCAGCCAGGGATAATATATCTTTATCTTCTATATCTTATATAGATATAGGTATATCTTATATATATCTTATAAAATATATCTTATATATATATATATATATCTTATAAAATTATATATATATATATATATCTTATAAAATTTACTGAAAGATAATAAAAATAATCTTATATATATTTATAATATTCACAATTGCTCAATTAACATAAAAAGAATTTTTATTATAATGAAGTAAAAAATGACAACTTTTATTATGATGAAGACAAAAATATCGACAAGTATTTGATCATCGATCATTCCTCAACGCATAGACATCGAATCAACGTCGATTCGACATTGGTGTTCCCATTGGAAATTAATAGTGATGAACCGATAAATTTGTTCGTAAATGCTCATTTTATCGATCAAGTGCGTGAATTCATAAAAGTGTTAGTACGTGATATAATTTATGAAAGAAGCAAAACTTCTGATGATTCTGCATAATGTATTTCTTTCTTCGAGTTACCGAAGGATTAAGCGATAGTAATTAACAGTGATAACTGATAGCTTTGTTTGTCAATCTATCAATCAAGTGCGTGAGTAAATCCGTGAACGTGTCGATACATGATACGTGAATTTATGGAAAAAAAAAAAAACATCTTGCTTATTAGTCGATATCACATACGAATGTCTCATTGCTATCCACAGTTAAGTCATTATTCATCAGCAGTGTGAAGATATCGAAACTCTACAAGAATGAGTGAGTGATAGAGAGAGAGAGAGAGAGGGCGTGCGCGCACACGCACGCACGCACGCACATCGCGTGTAGTCAGCAGCTGAGCGCCCCACATAATCAGCTGCGTCGGACGGTGAGTTGCGTCGTCCCTGCTTACTTTCCATTCGTTTCCGTAATTCGCTATTTCTTCTTATAAAAACTATTCTTTAAAAACTATACTTTGAATGAAATTTTGACAAAGGAAAAATCGTTTTAGAATTACAGAAACACGACATTTTAAAGACAAACGGTTGTTTTGAATCACCCTGTATAGTTAAAGGTTGAAGTGTGTTCATTGTTCGTTCATGATCTAAGATCAATGTCCCTATTTCTACTCATTTAAGGCTGCGTTCCGATATTCACTGCCAGTACTGAAAATCTATAGTTCGCGTCACATACACTATAGATTTTCAGTACTGGCGGTAAATATCGGAACGCAGTCTAAGATAAATAGTACCAAAAACAAAGGTTTAAATTATTCTTTTATGTGCTAACGGCTAACAGCTAAAAAATTAATCACTTATCACGTTATGAATCGTATTATAGATTAAATACAAAAAATATTTTAAAAACTTTTATTTATGAATAATCATTAATTAAACGCAATGCATAAAATGTACGTCTTTTTATTCAGTAAAAATCACGGTGTCCGTATAGTTACTCACTACGTATTTCTATTTCTGCTCGTAAAACTGTAATGCATTTTGTTTTGTTTCGATTTTCTATATCAATATTGGGTTCAATGATGAGTTTTGATTTTTCACAAATAAATAATCTTTTATTCAAATTTTTGAACAAATTTCAATATAAAATAAAGCATATAAAAAATAAATAAACTTTACATATGAACATGAGAGACAATTCTTAAATAATTTTTTTCTTTTAAAGATTTCATGTTTCTTTTTTTTGTTTTCGTCTTCTTATAGTGGATTTCTTTTTTGTTTGCTCTTTTTTCTCTTGTTTTGCAATTTTAATCGCACTTTCTTTATTTGGAGCAATCTCTTCTTGCTTCATTCTTTTCAATTTTGTCTTTTCCTCATCTTTTTCCTTTTTAATTTTTATTTTTTCAAGTCGCATCTTTTTTCTTTCTTCTTTTTCTTTTTCTTTCTTTAATTTGATTTTTTGTTTGTACTCTTTCCACTTATCAGAGGTTGCAACAGCTGGAATTCTCTCCTTATTTCTTTTTGTTTTCTTATTACTATCCAACGAGTCACTATTTAGCCAAAAAAGTGCCCGTTTGAAAGAAGAAGAAATTAATCTAGTAACATTGTCTGTAAATATTAGTAATATTTACAGATATCATGAAGCATTTTTAGATGAATTTTTTGAGAAATATCTTTGTCTTATCACTTTTATTCGGACAAACATTTTCATCGTTGACTTTGTTTAGGTCTGGAATAAAATCTGATACAATCTCATTGTTTTTTGTATAACTTTATTCGAAATTTATATAACTTTATTGTCTAATGACTCATGTTTGTAGGTTAAATTATCTACATTAACTATGTCTAAATTACTTAAATTTAATTCAATTTTTGACTGATTTAGCAGTAGAAGCAAGATCTATTTCTTCTACAACGACGCTATTTTCTATATTTTTCAGGTACGAAAACAGGTAGAAGATTATTTTATTCAACATAATTTGTGCGAACTTGTGTCTATTAACATACATGTACATAATGTTAAAAATCTAGTCATCAATATTTTTAGAAATCTATCATGATTTGTTATTATTTACCATAATTAGTAAAATATAAATTTATAAAAATATATAATTTAAAGGAAAAATTGCAAAATATATATAAATCACATAAAATTCATCCAGTAATTTTATAGTTTCATTCAGTAATAAACCGAAGAAACTTTCAAGAGAGGTCATTTTCAACATTCGTCAGCGTTAAATTATACTTTATTAATCTTTTGCATTTGAGCCACATTGTAAATAATTCTCTGTATTTTTCTTCTCCGTACCATTTCCCATCTCTATTTTTGACAATTATGAAAAGTTGTAGGGCTTTGTTGAGAAGACTTTGTTGAGAATAACTCAAATATTTATTTTTTGAGTACTTTTTTCTCCTTCTCTGTTTTTCTATTCTGTAGAAAGAAGAAAGAAAGAAATAGCCCTTGTTCTCTGTTCTTTATTCTCTGTTCCTTATTCTTTTATTATGCGCAGCCTCGTATTTGTCCTTATTAGAGACCCTTTACTAGAGATCGGCCAACTGCCCAAAAAATGATGGCGATCTAAAACATAAGTTTATCTTTAGATGCTGTACGAATCAGTTCATTGGCTACGGAGTATCTGAAGATGAACTTAAGACGATCTTAAACAAAATACCACTTGTTCCTGATTTTTCCACAAAAGATATAGAATTAGGGAACATTGAAATAAATGTATTATATCATATCGCTGGATATATTTTGTCCTGTATTTCAAAATATAATTTTGTAATACATGTATATTGTACATATGTAAATTGTGTTTAAATTCCGCTGGATCTCTTACATACAAACCGATCTCAAAATATACAAAATTCGTTCAATTAAAATGTTTTCGACGTAATACGCTTTTTTTTGTCAATGACAGAACATTTGAATACTTTTACAAGATGGAAATTGTTATCAGGCAATATCTTTCATACTTGAAAACTAATTTTGATGCAAAAAAATGTAATTTAATTAATTTTTTTAAAGAAAAAATGCAGTGCATGTGATGCATTGAAAAACTGCCATAATATACAACCTAACATAATGATGCTTTTCATTAGATTTCGACTTCAAATAAATAATTCCAAACCCCAATTACCAAATAAAGTTTATAATAGTAAAACTATGGCTATGCATGCGACAGTACGATAGTTCAATTAGTTATCAATAGACATATAAAATAGTTTAATTAAATACTTAATTTTATTTTGTGTAAGATAATCATTTAACTCTGCTGGTCTGTTCGGGTCTATTTGACCCAAAATTATTTTTATTTTCCTGTACACTTTTAAATACACTTTTATGACTTTGTTTAACATTAATTTAACTAAGAAAGTTTTAACAATTCTTTGTTTTTTTTTCTAAAATTTTTAAGTGTTACATGCATGATGTTCAGGTCAATATGATCCGAACAGTATAACTGTATAGTAAAGTCGAACAGTACAACAGGAGAAACTTCTATTTTTTCATATAATGTAACTTGTGTTACATTATTTGTATTAATTTGTATTCTTTCATATATTGTACCTGCAATAAAAATGAATAAAAATAAAAGAAATTAACAAAAACAGAAATGAAAATACTTTTCAGTTACGAAAATTACCAAACTATTTTTTCCTTTGGGATTGTATTATTTATAATTACAATAAATTGATTCCTTATTATTTAATGATATTATTTCACTTACGATACATTTTTCAGGAGATACATTTATACATTATTGCTTCATACATCATTATTTATACATTTATACATTATTTATACATTTTATATATCATTAATTCAGCGATACCACTATAAATTCGAAGTGCAAGCGTATTTTAATCCAAATTTTATGCTCGTCGCGCTCGGTGAGCAGCGTTTCTAATTAGCGCTGTCATTATTTGAGCGTAAGTCATGTGCATCAATCACGCGGAACTCCCAGATGGTCGGTCTCTCCTTGTTATTTCAGGAACTGAACAACAGCAAGGTCTGTAGATAGAGGAACGGACAGGGTAAGGTCTTAGCATCTGCTTCACCCGATTTGATACGAAAATGGCGGTGACTCAGCAGAGGGTCGATTGTGTATCATGTTACTTGGGTGAAAATTATAAAAGTGAACAAGTTATGTGATACACAATCGACCCCCTGATTAACCAAATAATGTCAATTTAAATACAAATTAATTGTTCTCGTTTCATGTAGGTTATGTTAGGACGTGTTTTACTCCCTCATACAATTAATAGCTATATACTACGTATACACCAATACAAACTCGCTGTCTCGAAAATGGCGGCCATGCTAAAAGCCGTGGCACATAAAAAATTTAAACAGTAAGCAGTAGAACTTAAGCAAATCGACTAATCACCGTCAATACTGCTTGACCGTGATTGGTCGATTTGCTTAAGTTCTACTGCTTACTGCTTAAATTTTTTTATGTGCCACGGCCTTAAGACCTTACTCTGTCCGTTTCTCTATCTACAGACCTTGAATAACAGGGGGTCGATTCCCTTACGGAAAAAACACTCAAAAAGACACTCAAAGTAACACTCAATTTGAGTATTATTTCGGACACTCAACTTGAGAGTGACACTCAACTTGAGAGTGATACTCAACTTGAGTGTCAATTTTAGTGTTAGGGCCTATCCAGACAAACTTGCACAGTCGCATAAACGTATACATAAAGAAATTGATTGATTCATTTCCTTATGCATTTCTTTGTGGACCGATCAATTTCTTTATACATACGTTTATGCGATTATGTAAGTTTGTCTGGATAGGCCCTTACTCTCAACTTGAATCAACTTTATGACACGTGAAAGAGTTTTAGTCATAATCGTATAAAGGCTGTAAGCAAATCAAACGATTAAAAAAAATGTAATTAAAAATGTAATTCAAACTTATGATATATAATAATGAATATTAGTAAATATTACAACAATACATAACAGTATTGTGATAAATACATGAATGAAACGTATAATATTCTGATATGAATTGTAGTATAATGATTATGCAGAAAGCAGTGTTATTATAAGAACGCAATACGGCATATAACGTACAGAACATGGTGGAAAGAAACAAGGTGAGTTATTGCGCATAATGGCGGCAAAGAGTTGGGGGACTTGCTTGTCAACCAATCACGGGGGACCCATTTTATGCGCGCAAAATTCAAACGTATCTTCATATTATATATTCATTTATTACTTACACGACGGTCACATCGGTCTTTTCCAAATTTAAGAAAACTCTCTGCACGAACACTATATATTTTTTTAAGAGGAACACTGTATACACTTTATATACGTTAATAAAGCATGTCATCAGCCATCAGCCATACTGAATTTTCATTAAATGGGCCCCCTATGATTGGCTGTCCGCTCCCCACTACCTTTAGACTATGCGCATATAACTCACCTTGTTTCTTTCCACCATGGTACAGAATATATTATTTGTTATATAAACAATGAGTAGCATGTAAGAACTTATCTTATGATGTAATTACTTATCTTATGAACTCATCTAGGAAGGGCACAGATATAGAATGCTCGTATAGCTCGAGAGATGACTTATTGTGTGCTTGTGAGATCCAACGAATGTAAAATGGCCTTTCTTTCACTTAGCGAGGATGCGCATCCATGTATATGTGAGACACTGATCTCTATGTGCTTATGAGACACCGATATATATGTGCTTGTGAAGCACTATCACTTGTATGCTTGTGAAGCACCAATACTTATGTGCTTGTGAGGCACCAATACTTGTGTGCTTGTGAGGCACCAATATTTAAATGCTTGTGAGACACTAATACTTAAAATAGACAAAGGCAAAAAATATAAATTATTAATTATACATATTATTATAAAAAATTAATTGTATAAATTGTGTATTATTAATTATGTATCAAAATAATAAAATATTATATTATACAAAATATACATATATAAATAATAATTTAATTGCACGCTAATAAAAATAACAAGGAAATTAATGCAATATTTTTATAAAATAAAATAAAATAATATTTATTATAATATTACATATTTTTGTGTAATAATGTTAATATAAGATATATGAATAAGGATATAAAATTTGTGAAACAGTAAAAATATGATTACATATATAAAATATTTATTACAAATTTTATTAATAAAATTAAAAGTACTTTTCCTAAAAATAACATGTTGATTTAATCTATAGATATTCTAAAAATTACATTACATTACATATTTGTGATAAACAATTTTTTTAATAAATATGTGTGTATATACACCCTATATATATATACCTAATATCTCTATTTTTTTCTTCCAAATTCTTTACCTATTCGTACCTCAGCTACTCGATCCACCTCGGTACGAGCAAGAAAGAACATCAGAAGAGCAAAAGAGACTTTTTATATAATAATTAATAATATTATAATTACATAGTAAAAATACATAAGAATCTATATAAAATATTTTTTATAAAAAATGTGAGATAAAATTAATTGTAATTACCGCTTTGTATACTTACTAATTATTCCAAATTGATATGAGAATTGTCGCAATCTATAAAAAAAAATTAAAAAAAAATTAATACTTATTTTATTAATGTATAAACTATACGCACACAAAAAATATATATATAATAAAAGTAAATGTATTGCAAACATATTAATAAGAAAAGTTAGAAATTAGTAATAAAAATACACTCAACACACACAATATTAATATATAAGATACACTCAACACACACAATATTAATAAGAAACTTAAACGCATAAGACATTAAAGAATTAGAAATGTAGAACACACGCAATAAAAACAATACATATATTAGTAATAACCACACAATATATAAAAGGACGCAGAAACATCATGCATATAATATTTAAAACTTAAAAAAAACATTATAAGTGTAAAATATTTAACAGTTTTCTGTTCTTTCTAGAACTTTTTTTACATGCTTTATTATGTTGTGATAATGTATAATAAATACGCATGCGTAAAAACAATTTTATAAGAAATTCAAGCGGAAAATCTGGACACGGTGGTTCAAAAAATATTTCTTGTGCAAGTTGGTATAAATAAGCCCCAAAATTTTTTTTATAACAATTAATTTCAAAGTTCTTTACAAAGATTTCTTCTAATTTATGAATATATTCACAAAAATTATCACTCGGAATATTTAAATTTCCAAAAACATTTTCTTCATTTGAATAAACACGTAAAGAACAATATAATGTTGTGTTATTCATAATTTCTCCTTTTTCCTTTATATAAGCTGCGCACGTTTCGCATGAGTGCATTTCTGTACATTTTTTAATCAAAAATCTGCATACATATTTAAATGTATTTTCCTCTGGCAGATCCATTGTGTAATAATCATGAGTGGGAATATTTAAAATAACTTTATCTACTAATGAGGAAAGTGATGTAGATTCATTACACGATGATTCATATAAATTTAACATTTCATCTGTATCCTGTTCACAATTTAATGAATCTGAATGTTCTAAAAATCTTAGAGCAAAAAGTTTTTTAAAAGCACGTACAAACTGTATTGGCGTAGGATTTAAACAATTACCACCTTGCTGCCGAATTGAACCGAAAAAATTTTCAATACAGTCTTGATTCAATCTGCGTGTTCGAAGATACGAGAAATCATAAGATTTTAATATTTCCCATAATTGTTGTACACTTTTAATCGTAATCTGCCAGCATTTCAAGCATTTAACGCTTACAGGAGAACCATTTTTATCAATAATTTTAATACTTTCTATAAAATATAACATATCTTTTAAAAATTGAATTTGTTTTTCGCTTCCGTTAAAAACTTTTCCATATTCTTTTGGATTAACTACAGATGATGAATTTAATATATCAAATAATTTATCAAAGTGATCAATTACATCTATAGTTCCAATTGCTTCACTTGGAAGAAAACCGGAAGACATTTGCGTACACATACCCGCAGCTACATGATTGCTAAATACTTGGACTGCATATTTCACTTTCATTCTTGCAAAATTATTTGGTTCAATATGATAAATAGATAATTTAGGGGCCGCTTTTATCCATTGTCTATTATCCCTGTTATAAAACTCTACAATATGCGTCCATGAAGCTATTTTATTGCTACCTACTTGAAAATTATGTTTCAATAAATTATTTCGTGTAGCTTTTATTAAATGCGGAGTATCAAATATATAAAATACTTTTTCATTTCCGACAAAAAATGTAGAATTATCCGTATTAATACCTAACTCGCAAGATAATTGTATAAAATTTGATCCCATGTCAGTAACCAACGCATGCACTTTAATATTATTATTTATTAATTTTATTATTATATTAAAAATAAGCTCTTTCAAAAACTTGCTTGAACATGCATTTTCTGCAAAACAAAAGCAAACGGGGACTTTCCAATTACCTGCAATGCTACGTGCCATTATTACTAAAACACTTTTTGCAGGTATTGGTGATTTATAACTGCCTGTATCCTCAAAACCAATAATTTCATCTCGCGACACATTATAAAATAAATGAGATTTCAAACTCATTTCATCTGCACATAATATGCAGTGCCGTTCTACAAGTGGCAATGAATTTAATTTTATTGTTAAAGCATCAAATATTTTATCATTAATTCCAGGCAAAATTTTCCACTTTTCCGTGAATGCATGTAAAGAACGAATTGAAGGCAACGTAACTGATTTTTTAAATTCTTTATAATTCCGAGGACTTAAAAAATATAATGATAACGCAAACCGTTTAAATTCAGGATCATATCTTCTACCCCGTTTTAATTTGAGCGTCAATCTGTGCCGATAATAATTTAGCAAAATTTGCTGGTAACAACTTACGGCCTAACTCTCGCAAAGTTGTATGTTCGCTGCCTTCTTTTTCTGTTGGTGTAGTTTTTCTCTTCTTTTTTGCTTCTTCTTTTTGTTTTCTTAGTCTTCTTATTGTTTCTCGTAATGTCTTATTTTGCGCTTTCAATTTTAGAATTTTTGCGCGCAACTTCCTTTTTCGTGGACTGTTCTCCAATGATATGTGGGATTTGCTACTGGAGGCTTTCCTGCAATATTTTCAAATATATCAGACATTAAGGAAATAAGAAAAAAATTGACAAGAAAAATATCTTAATCTTAATTAACCCTTTCGCTTCGGCAGTCCAGTCCGCCGAAGTGCCGTCACTGAACGGAAGCACGCGCCAGAAATGTGCACAGTGCGCGTGGTTTTTGTATATACGTTTTTCTAAGTCACAAATAACAACTGTGCTTAATAAAACATCGTTGCTCTAATATAACACGTATAGTTCACATTTTTAATATGAAAAGACTTATACAAAATTATATTAGTTATTCTAAAAACATTAGACCAATTACAGTTGACATATTTTTAGGTGTTTACATATTTACAAGACTTTACGATTAAATGCTTAATATAATTAATAATGTAATGTATGGTACTTGTATACCATGTATGGTACTTGTACGTCATATGGATGCCGGATATATCCGGCGCTCGTACTCATAAGTCGTTGCGTGGATGCCGGATAAATCCGGCGCTCGTACGCACAAGTCGTCGCGCGGATGTCGGATATATCCGGCGCTCGTACGCACAAGTCGTCGCGCGGATGCCGGATATATCCGGCGCTCGAAGCGAAAGGGTTAATAATAAAACAATATATGAAAATTTAAAATATTTTTTCAATAAGATAAAAACTTTGCCAACATACAATATATGTAAGGAAATTATAAATATTAGCAAAACAAAATTACAGTAACATATATTAATAATATTATAATATATTTATATTATTATTGATAAATTACTGCATTGATATTATATTACTTATGCTAATTGAAAAATTTTCCTGTTACAAATAATATTAAAATATTCTAATTAGAGTCAGCAATATAATATCAACGATGTAATTTGTAAGTAAACTATATATGTAATTGTAATGCAGCAGGAATATATGTGATAGTTTCAATATTGAATCAGAAATTATAACATTAATGTTCTATATATATCTATATATATATATATATATATATATACACATATATAGAACATTAATGTTATAATTTCTGATTCAATATTAAAACTATCACATATATTCCTGCTACATTACAATTACATATATAATTTACTTACAAATTACATCGTAGATATTATATTGCTGACGCTTAGAATATTTTAATATTATTTGTAACAGGAAAATTTTTCAATATATATATATATATATATATATATATAGATATAGATATACTTTATTATTAAGTACCTGTTATCATTTTCTTCTTGAATCGGTTGTTCTATTGTTTGTACAGATTTATTGTTATTTATCTGTACAACTGTGTCATCTGTATTTCTGTAACAAAGTAATATATATGAATAAGCTATAATATAATAGTTATTTTTAAAATAAAGATTCCAGTAAAAATACAAAGTAATAGTAACTTATTAATATCAGATTAAAATTTATTGGAAATTTTCTTACTTATTTATTTCTTGTTGTTGGTTGTCCACTTCAATTTCTTCTTCTTCTTCCTCTTTATTATTTATATTAACAATATATCTGTAAAAAATTAATATATGTATAATTTTTGTATTATGATATTTATGTATATATTTTATTGTAATATTATATAAAGATTACTTACATATTATCTTCTGATTGCGATGCCATTACTGTATTGCTGTAAAATAATTTTTTTTTTAAATATATTAAATGTCACAGTATTTCTATTATAAAACCTGGACTACTTTAAGTATAATCTAAAATATTATGTAAAAACATACCTTATATTAAAATCTGGTTCAAAAAATCTTGTAGGTACAGCATCTGGGTGCAGACGAGCTCTGACCTTATTAACTGTATACCATTTCTCTTCAAAATGTAAATGGCACAGATAACAATTATTATAAGCATATGCAGATCCTTTTGGCAGCAAATCAAGTCTTCCGCATGCTTGTACCCATTGTAACCACCTATATGTAAAAATTTATTAATATAAAGAAACATAAAAACACAAATTACAATGAAAAATGTTTTATTTAAAAATTAATTATTGTGTATCAAACCTATCATGATCCTTTGGAAATCTAAAAAAATGTTTTTTTATATTGTCGAATCTTTGAGTGCATTCTGGCACTGAGCACCATCTTTTTGAACTCATTTTCTCCAATTTTGATCCTTTTCGCTTCTATTCTAAGATGAACCAGGGACCTGAAACAGAGCTAAGATCAAAATGCTTCTCAAAGAGAATTGGAAATCTCTATATTTATACAGATTAACAATTCTCTAAGGATAAATCACTTCGACTCAGATCACTTTCACTGTATATAAAATTCAGTCTCAATTTTCACTTCCACTTTATCACTCTCACACTCTCACTCTGTCGCACTGTAAATATTCACAGCACTGAAAACAATAAATAAATTGCGCCAAGATGCAATCTATTGCCGCCAATTTCTGCCATCAAATATATACATGACATTTAAAGAGGCATTTAAAGGTTTGAGAGAGACCAAAATAAGTAAGAGTGAGTGAGACAGAAGTTTAGATGGCGTTACTGGGCAACTCGTTTACTTCGCGCATGCGCACTCCATTTTGGCCAACACAAAATCGAGAGAGTTGCGCTACTGGATATACTGTGGTAGAACCGAATTTGAGTCGATGGAAACACGATAGATTAACTCATTTCACTCCCGTTCTTCTTCACTCCTATTTCACTTCCAGTGGAACAGCATAATAATTTGTTCTGCATCGAAGTAGAATCTGATTGAAGACTTCGGTGGAAACTAGGCCTTGGTGGATCAAAACGGGAGTGAAATGAGTTAATCTATCGCGTTTCCATTGATTCAAATTCGGTTCTACGCCGGATTAGGTGCTTCGGTGGACACCCGGGGGCGGCCCCCCCTCCTAACATCTTGGGGGGGGGCGGGGGAAGGTCGGTGGTGACCCGGCCTTCCCCGAGTCTGGTATAATTTTTGGGGAGGGAGTGCTTAACACTCCCTCCCCCGGGAAGGGGCCAGCAATGGCCGAGCCCGAGAGGGAGCAGGACGAATGCCACAAGGTGATACCCTGCTCCCCCTCATTATAGGCTAGAGAAGGTCACCCCCAGTGGTTTTAGTGGGTATGCCGGGAGGGAATTCTTTTTCCCCTCCCGGAGAATCCCACATAACCCTGGAGACTCCCCCGGGTCTCCAGGGTATCTATAAAAGATTTCCACTGGGTTACCAAAAAAAAAGGTGCTTCGGTGGAAACTAGGCCAATGGGAGAAAACCGCAGCGCACGTCGACGCGACCGATTATAAGAAACCGCGCGCAATTCAAATGGATCGTACGTCAAAATCTCTGACGTTTACAATATTTTGTTTTGAGTTCAAATATAATAATAATTTGAAAATAAAATATTATACAATTTAAATAAAAGAAGAATATATGTTTACATTTTGAGATTACAGTAAAAGTTTAACGAGTCAAAATAGAGACTTGTAGGTTATATAATTGAACGCAATGATACTCACCTATTATCTCCAAAAAGAAGCCACAATAAGTAGTGGAGAAAGACTATGAAATTTATTTTTAAATATGTACTACTACCTAGCGAGCACTGAACCTATGCAACTTACGCAGAAGTATATAAATAATTTATAATTAATTTTTTCTATAATTTATTCTATTAAACAGAATATTTATACAACATCAATTAATACATTTCCGACCGCTCGTTACTAATTAGTAAAGAAATAAACATCAGTTTTTGCCTCTTAACGATCGAGCCTTGGATCTTTTTGCTAATCAATGATCTGCGCAATCGCAGTACACAATTTAAAATACAAGGTGCGCGTCGACACAGTCGAACTTAAAACGCAAATCACCAACATGAAATCAACCTGATTCCAAATGTTAGTGTTAATAAGGACCCCCCCCATCCCCCACATATAAATAATTTATTGCGAAAAATATTACCTCAGCCAGGATTCGAACCTGGAACTCCCCCATTCCGTGCGGGTGTCATACCAATTCGACTACCGAGGCATGTGATAATATTTATCGCAATAACAAGTACATATTATAAGAACGTTTATTATTGGCACGTATGTTAAACAACATCAATTAATACATTTCCGACCGCTCGTTACTAATTAGTAAAGAAATAAACATCAGTTTTTGCCTCTTAACGATCGAGCCTTGGATCTTTTTGCTAATCAATGATCTGCGCAATCGCAGTACACAATTTAAAATACAAGGTGCGCGTCGACACAATATATTTATATTAAGAAAAAAAATTTATAGTAAGTAGAAATCGGACTTGAATAGAAATAGGAACATTGACATGAGGTCTATTCTTTTCAGCTGCACTGCTGAACTAGTGTAATAAGTTAGAGTGAAAAAATATATATATGTCTCATTCTAACTTATTGCACTAGTTCAGCAGTGCAGCTGAAAAGAACAGACCCCTTAACGTGTTGCAATTATGCTCGCCAGGGCGCGCTACTGTAACGGTGTCTTGGAATGTTTCTCTTCTATCGTTTTTAAATTAATTTCGTTCGATGCTTAACATGTGAATTGGCAGCAGAAGACAGTAGCGGATGATAGAGCATAGGGGACTGTACACGAGTTTTTACGAGTAAGGTTAAGTAATATAGCATAAGGTAATATTCAGAACATTTAAATGCAACAGACATTAGTGAGTGAACAGATATTAGATAGTGTAGAAAAAAATTAATTGAAAATGAAATTAAAACAGAATCTGGAAGTATGAAATTAAACTAAACGTATTTTATTTTATTGTATTAAATGTTTCATTAAAATGCTGTTATATATTAGATAGAAATTTTCTAAATTTGTTGAGGTAATTCATCACATCAGAACAAGTATTCACAAGGCAAAATGCATTGGCTCAAAATTTCGTGTATCTTGTGCATGTTTGGATGCTTTAAGGACTTTCGGCCCTCTGAATCATTTGTGACCAATTACTTGACCGGGCCATGGAAGAATTTTACAACTGACGAAGTTAATTTTTGAAAATATTGAATGATATTATGTCCACTCGGTAATTAAATGATGATTAAATGATTGATAATATGTTAAATTTTTCAGGTAAATCAACAGATCTATCCTGTGTCTACGTACAGCTACTTAGCAACTCTGATAATTATCTTCTTGATCACAGACTTTGTGAGATATAAACCCATCATTATATTATGTGGTCTCTCTGGCGTCATCACGTTCGTCATGATAATACTCGGGAAAACTGTGATGATATTCCAGATCTTGGAATTTTTTTATGGCCTGTTTTTTTCTACAGAAGTAGCTTATTATACCTACATATATGCCAAAGTGGACAAAAAACACTATCAAGAGGTGACGGGGCATACTAAAGCAGCTACGCTGTTTGGTCGTAGCATGTCTGGTATTATAGCACAATTAACGGCTTCCTTCGATTTACTGAATTACCATCAGCTCAATTTTATAACTCTTTCAGGTAAATGAGATAAGATAACTTGAGGCAAAGTACAAGTAAATTAAATGTCTAAACTATATCTAATTACGACTTAATCACAATACACATTTGTATAAAATTCTACATATATCTTGCGCAAAGTAATAAAACATTAATCATTGTATATGCACATATAACTATGTACACATATAATTTATTATCTATAAATGACTGACATTCTTTATGTATTATGTAAAACACATATAAATAACTATGTTATATATTTTATTTTTCAGCCTGTGTTTTTGCAACAATCTGGTCATTTTTCCTACCTTCTGTGAATCAGTCGATATATTTTCATCGTACTAGTATTTCCGATGAGGAGCAAGGAAAAGAGACGCTTGATCATCAGCCACAATGTTCAAGCAATCTTCGAGAATCATCACCCGATATCAAAAATGGCAAAGCAAGGTGTTGTGCGACATCATGTGCGCCATTGTTTCGCAAAGTCAGAAGCGCATATGCACTGCTATGGAAACACTTTGTGCAGGCCTATACCAATTATCGCGTGGCTAAGTGGTCAGTTTGGTGGGCACTAGCCACCTGCGGCTACTTACAAGTCATCAGCTATATTCAGCTGCTGTGGCAAACCGCAGTAGGGCCAGATGACAAAATCTACAATGGTGCTGTGGACTTCGTCTATGCAATCGTAGGTAAGGAAGATACTTCAATTGTTTCTGTTAAAACACACATCTTATTCAAATTCTGTAAAATCAAAATGGAAAGAATAATCGAATCAATTCTGAACAATTATAATTATATTTATACCTTTATCTAATGATAATGCTATATGATAATCTACTAAAAATAAGTGATTTTGTCTCTCTCTAATATTATATTATAAGTACTGTCGAGAGATAAGCTCAATAAAGTGACTAATAACATCAAAGCAATAAACAGTCTTGGTAGATAATATTTATCTGTATTACAAATAAAGAGAAAAAATGAATATATTGTAGATAAATATATTTTAAATAAATTATGAATATATTATAAAAAAAGATGTATTATATTTTTGCGTTAAACTATGTATGTTATGTATATATATATATATATATATATATATATATATATATATATATATAGATAACGTTATACATATATAGTTGTACCACATGGAGTTACAGCTTGGGTAATGCTAGTGCCAGTGATATTGGCCAGTCTTCCAAGCTCTATAACTCGAAAAGTACTTAATAAAAATACTTTAGCATAGTGTTTTGAAAAGCTTTTGAGGTGAGCGACAAGAATATGCAATAAAAAATAGAGGGTTTCTATTAAAAAATTTCAAGGTGACTTTCACATGACCTTGACAACACTCTTCAAGGTCATGCTGATATTGCTATGTAATGCGGTGCTTGAAACTTTACAACTTTTTGTTTTAAATATTTTTCTCAAAAATGCGTAATTCTTATAATATTTAAAGATTTTCATACTTTTGATAAACCTTGTATGTAGCATTTTTTTATTAAAATGTAAAAATGAGATATTCTAAAATATAATATTTTATTTCTCAGTTGACCTTTACCTTCTAGTTTGTTATAATATTTTATTTTATATTTCATCACGCACGTACGCGCGCGCGCGTATTTATTTATAATATTTATATATTTTATTTAAATCCAAGCAAAATTACTTATCAATTAATGTAGATCATGAGACTAGATACGTTGAACATTTTTTATTTGCGAATTTATTAAAATGTAATTAAAATTGATTGATTGAATGAATGATTAAGGAAAACCAATAAACAAAATTAAAATAATTTTTTACTTTCAGGTGCAGTAACCGTATTTTGTGTGGGAAAGGTCCAATTAAATTGGACTATATTAGGAGATGTGATGTTGTCCGTTTTCTCACTGCTAGAAGGTGGTATACTATTAGGATGTTCTTACAGCTACAATATTTGGCTCCTATATCTCGGTTACGTTATTTTTGGTGTGATTTACCACACTATGGTCACTGTTGCAAGGTAAACTCGCAATTAACAACATGAATTAGTCGGGGAATACCTCTAATAGATATTGAAGTAGATTCTTGATTTGAATAAAATTACGAAGATAAATGAGGAAAGAGAGGAATCAAAGAACTTTCGCTTATTCGTAGCTTCGAAGTCGCCAAATGTATATGCGAGGATAGCTACGGCCTTGTGTTCGGGGTGAATACATTCTTAGCATTACTAACTCAGAGTTTGCTGACGCTTGTGGTCGTCAATACGCTCATGCTAGATATCAGACAGCAGGTAAGGTAACACACCAAAAATACTTCGAAACTAGATGTTATCTCTTCAGATAAAATCAGGAATTTTTTATTTCAGTTTTTCATCTACGGTAGCTACTTCCTAGTTCTAGCCATAGTATATATTGTGATGGGCATTGTTGATGTTGTGCAACATTGTCGAAGTGGCGCAGACTTCCATATATGGATTAGTAGTGACAATAAATCTCTGTCTACGAGTGACGCGAGTATTGGACCATCTAAGTCCGAGCGTGATGGCAGTTGAAAGCATGGCAAACGCATTTTAGCTGATGATTTAACTTGTAGAACAAATTATGTACATAATTTTTTAATCATTGAATTAGTTCATGCCGCGATTATTATTTTTATCGATATATTTCATATATTTTTGTGGTATATCGTTGTTCTGAAAATTTTATACGTAGGAATTTATTGTTGTACATACAGAGTATATACGCCTGTGCAGTATTAACTTGTTAAATTCTTACTTTTTATGGAACAGTAAGATAATATTTTTATAGAATTGTAAAATCAAGATACTTTGAATATAGAGTACCAGAAGATTTTTCGTTTTTTTTCTGTTGATAAAAAACGTAGTTTTTAATTTCTTCTTTTGAAGAGGAACTTTTTAGAAGAATTGTTATCTTAAAAAGAAGTGCAATAAAAAAATCAATAACTATTCTAATACCTCAAGACTATTTAGTTTCAGTTTTATTTGAAAGAAACGAGATTTAATGCATTGATCTAGTATTATTGTTTCAGAGTCAAACCTATTTATATTAATATGATCTGATTGCATTTACCTATTTTTTCAGACAAGAGTTTTTTACAGAAAGAAATAATAATGTACTTACCAAGCATCTCTATTTTAAGAAATCATCTTGAAATAGAAAGTTTTTATTGTGTTTGAATTGTATTTTGTTGAATAAAACTTAATATCCGAATGAAATATGAGTCAAATTGTGATTGTGTCTTTTTGCGATTATGTTCTTTTCTCATTCCTTAGATAATAGTTTGTACAAATCGATTTTAAAAATATAAGAATATAAAAAATATAAGAATATAAGATAAGAATACAATATACCTCAATCAATAGAAATGATGGTTAGATATCGGAACGGTGTCCATCTTATCAAATTAACAATTTGTCGATTTGAGATAAAGAAAACACATGTGTTCTAATTGAAATTTATTTTTAACAATCTTTTCATATCGCATCAATAGCAATTTGTTATTTGATTAAATAAAATATCAGTAATTTAATCTAATTTATTGCCACTAAATTAGGTGGAGTTTAAAGATCTAAGTTTCTTGATTAAACGATAAATTTGCTAATTAAATTTTTATCATATCAAAAGTTCATTAATTGAATTCTTATCGATTGACTCGGATAAAAATTTTGTTTGTTTATCAATGTCTAATTGTGAATTAGAATTAGACTTGAGTTGATTTGAATTAGAATTGACAAAGAATTGTATTCAGTAATATTTTTTATTAGTGAATACAATTTTCTTAAATTGAATTGTTTTATTCTTTAATCGAATTTTTATTCATTGATTAAATTATTAATATTTATAAAGAGCAAGTCGACATTGGTAAACATCTCCAAGTTTTCCAAAGCTCTTCTGCGTCGCAATTACCACTTATTTACATTGTTATTCAATTTGCACGAACAATCACTTTTCAATCCTCTTTTTCCAATAACAGAAAAAGCTGCGGTCCATTGCGGATGTACATTGTGCTGATTCGACTGGGATTTTCCCAGATCCGTGCCGAAAGTGCGTATAGATGTGTAAGCATGCGTGTAAATAAGAATGTGAATGTCATCGCCACTACATATAAAACCATTAACGGCGGTACGCAAAAATGCAATTGCAGATACGTTTCATTACAAGACACTGTTATTATTAAGACGTTCTTATCAACAGAAATTTCCGTGATAAATCGGTGCTCCAGTAATCATGATGATTTATCTTCAGGTAAGATTAGACTTACTCCGGCAAGTTTGCTTTCCTCATAGTTCAGCACGGTGTAATATTTTATATACATCTTTGTTCACATATTTTTCGAAAGAGAAACGTGCGTTTCTTATCAGCTTAATATTTATTCAGAGCAAAGTGACACTCTTTCTCTCAGTAACGAATTTTTTTCTTTTGCAATTATGATCTGCAACAATATAGATTTGTTTTCATTTCACACATTAAGATTATTTATTATTCATTAATCTTATAAATAGTCAAAAATCTCTTCTTGTAAAGAAATCACAGTTTGGTAGAAAGATTATATCTTGTTTGTTGCGACGATAATGAGGCAAGCAGTGCATATTCGATTAACACTATTAACTCCGTTAATGGGGCTTTTAATGAGAGCAAGTGACATATTTCAAAGAATACATTTGTTTAACAATTAGTCAATGTGCTGCAATGAGGACGTGACGTCGTTGCACGTTGCGTAAATTTTATTTCTCCTTTTCGACATATGAATTAATAAATAAAGGATCTATAGCGGAATAAGTATGGTTAATTTGTCCTCTTCGAATTTTGCAGCCGCTATTTTTTCCAAAGTTTACTATGTAAAAGGACATCTGTGTGCAAAATTTCAGATTTTTATATTGATTCCTAGCAGTTTTAGAGCAAAAAATCTATTTCTTTCTATTTTATTGTTTTTTTTTAAATATACTTGTACTAAAAAACTATTTAAAAATCTGAAAAAATTCTGAAAAATCAATAAAATTTTAGAATTAATAAAAAAAATTTTCTGAATTTTTTGACCAAATTCCATATTAAAAAAATAATTATTTTCAAAAATTTATTTCCCTATTTTTAGAACTTCCTACTACGATCTACTACGAAAAAATTCAATATAATTCTGTTTTCAATTCTCTAATTTAAAAAATAAAATTTATCTCAACTTTCCATCTGCAAGACAAAGAAATTGAAACTGCCTTTTTTGTCACAAAGAAATGAAAGAAATTATAATTGTTCATACTAATATGACATATTACAACGCTATTCCTAGTGAAATTAGTCATCAACAAATTACGAGATATGGTTTATCTATTCATTTTCTCCAGAAAAGGTAGTAGAAAGTGTTTTCAATTTTTTTAAATGTCTTGCAGATGGAAAATTGAGATAAATTAAAAAAAAAATTAGATAATTGAAAAAAGAATTATATTGAATTTTTTGATCGTAGGATCCAAAAGTAAGAAAATAAATTTAAAAAAATGACTTTTTA
The DNA here is from genome assembly GCA_901521435.1 of Crematogaster levior. NCBI lineage: Eukaryota > Metazoa > Arthropoda > Insecta > Hymenoptera > Formicidae > Crematogaster > Crematogaster levior. The sequence continues at coordinate 56,184 of CABEGB010001284.1, read as the reverse complement.
AATTAAATTTAGCGCCAAAAAAATTAAAAAAAATTTTTATTAATATTAAAATTTCATTGACTTTTCAGAATTTTTTCAGATTTTTAAATAGTTTTATATTATATATATATTTACAAAAATGATAAAATTGAAAAAATAAGTTTTTTGCTCTAAGACTGCTAGGAATCAATATAAAAATCTGAAATTTTGCACACAGATGTCTTTTTATATAATGAACTTTGGAAAAAGTTACGGTTACATAATTGGGAGAGGGCAAATTTACCATACTTATTCCGCCAAGACCCTTTCATTCAACTTGTCATTTTAACGTGGGACACGTGTAGAATTGTAATTTGGATTATAATGAGTTATAAAACAATTGTAAAGAGAACTTTCGATAAATTTTGTTATCGAAACGTGAATGACGATAATGTAAGAAAATTAATTTAGCTTGACATTTAATGTGCAAAATTTTTTTTATAAAACAAAAAAAAGTATTTACATGATTCTTTGCTTCTGACATCATAATCTAATAAAACTAAAGTGAGATGTCAGCCTTAGTCTTAGCACACTTAATCGCTCATCAGGTCAAATGACTTGCTAATCTTGATCCTTATCTAACAGTCGCAGATAGAGAAATATGTACGAATGAGGAATTGTCGAATTTACCAGAATTAATTGATTTGTAGAATTTATGATAAATTTATGACCAAATAATCTTAGCAGAATAACCATTAATTTAATTTAAATAATTTTTCTCAGATTTGATAAATTTCAGTAAATTTGATAAAAATTCTCAACGTGAGAATGAATGGGAGGCTAAGAAGTCACGTGAATGAAGAGAAGTTTGACGCACATAGGCACTATAAAATTTCAATTTTGAAAATTCTCGGTGGAACACATTTCTCGTTAGAGGAATTTTTTTTGTGCAAACGAAAATACGGAGCTTCGGAGATAAGCTTCGTGGGAAATAAAAGACGCGGAAGATATCTTTGTAATATTACAAATCATTGTAATATTACAATGCTTTTCTCGAGGCAGCATAGATTTTTCTGACAATAAAATCGGATTACAATGGGTATTTCCAAGAGAGAATGATAGGAGAATAGGTTTGTATGCGAGAAGCATACGTAAATAAATACGTTCAGGGTCGAAGTGGAAAAGAAGCACTTGACTGAAATGAAAACCAGGGGACTCTCGTCACATTCCCTCTGTTTATAGATGTATACACGTCCATTTCTCACCTTTAAAATTTAAATGAATCAAGCAAATAGATTTAACGCATAAAATTATATACAAAAATCTTTCTTCAATCTATATATATTTAATTACAATCCTGTGTTTTAATGATTCCCGATTTTACTGAAATTTCTCGCAAAATTCATTTAAATACAACTTTATCAGATTTCCTCGATTTTTCCTCGTGTAATCCGATCCTGGGTCCCCAACAACACACGTTACTTGTGTGTGTCATGATGTTTTCCATGCAAACGTGACAAACCGGTAGTGGGGAAGAGTGGGGCATTCTCTTTTGGCGTCTCTTCGTGATCGCTCAGACTTCAGTTCTGCGCCTTCTCGATCGTTGCCCAGACGTTCGACGTTAGTCTTAGCAATTAATCAACACGTCAATAATTTCTCGTTTTGCTGGAGCTCCGAGAGTGTCGCACAATGTTGTTCCTCACGGTGAGTGTCAATACATTCGTCCGTTTTTCTTCTGCGATCCTATTTATTTCGCTTCGCGTGAACTCCGTTATTTTGCGGAAATGAGGAGACGATCTTTCGTGCTCCGACATTTCTTGAAATATTATTCGTGTTGTTATATCGGGAATTGAAGAGTAAACACAATCATACGTTGTCGTATACTCCTGAAATGACCCTTGATTGCCAGTTGGAAGTTCAGCTGCGATAAGTCTTATCGGGAGTGTATTCTCGCGAATGTTTTCTGCGAGAATAAATTCTCTTCGAGAATAAATTTCTGAATTAATTTCGAGCGAGTTTGATACGAGTATAAAAAAATCAGTCTCGAGTTTAAATTTAAGTTTTATAATTAAGAGTTTTTAGTTTTATAAATTCCTTGAAGAAATGTTGGACAGTTTACTGAGAAAGTTAAATTTCTTATCTTCCCGATTAATAACATAAAATTTCTAACATAATTCATTATAATGCAATCATAGTAACTATTAAAATTTGATGCACAAAATTGATTCAAAATTGATCAGAGAGTCTATAAACGTTCTATAAATGGAACAAATTCGTAATGATCATTTTAAGATACTCAATGGCAGAAGTTCTCCCGTATGTGAACAATGTTATTAATGCTAAATACGATCTATTTTTACTTTATTTTATCTAGAACGAGAGATTTATATAATAGTAATGTTATAATCTTTCTAATCTTCCTTAATATCCACAAACATATTAGTACACACTATATGTACTCGATATCATGGATCGAGTGATATCTATAATAAAAACAATGATGGTTATGATGGAATATGATTTTTCAGATAGAATTCTGTAACTAATTATTTTAACATTTCGTATTATTTTCATTTCATGTTAAACTCATTTGACTGTCTCACGTTGATATCGAACGCTATTTTCTATTAAACTATATAATAATAAGTAATAATATATAATGATAAAAATCTTAATTCATTAAGACAACGTTTTCTTTTTGCTTCAAGATATTTATTCATAAGGCTTTACTCATAATTTTTTTGTAATCTTCAGACATTTTAACGTTTCGAAGAAAACCATTCGTACATTATTTTGTAAATATATTATATTATATATTATAATCGCAAAAAATTTTTATATTCCAAAATGAAAGGAAAAATAAATGTCATGCGATTCTATTTGCTTATTTTTTAAAATAATTTTATGTGATCATTATTCTTTAAAATCATTGTCCTTGAAAATCAACATTTTTTAATTAATAAAATCTGCCGAATCAATAAGAAATGTTTGCCTAACCATTCTAGAGTTAGAATTTGGGAACTTATGACTAAGACTTGTAGAAAAAGGTAATTATCACTTAACTAAAATTCTCTGTATTACTGTCTTTAATGACTTAATTGGACGAACACGAGTATGGTTATTTCAAACTTCACGCTTTAAAGTGTTTATGTAAGAAGAATATACACCGTTTATGTAAAGAAGAAATATACCGTTCCTACGATTCCCACGGAATTCCCCAGTCGTGTTCGCACCGCTTGATCATTCACAAATCCTTACGTCACTAGTAATTACCTCGTTGTTTGATCGCGAGCGAAGAAAAGGAAAAAAAGGAGAGTTCAATTCCGAGGCAGACTATTGCGAGCACGATTGTCATGAATTGTACACGATACGTGATCGTCATGATAACGAGTATCGTACACTGCGAACAAAGAATTCACGTGGCGACCGATCTCGTTAAATTCCAATTGTAACTCAACAGAGTTATAATCTTCAAAACTAAATTTTAATTTTAGTCTTAATTCACCGTCCTAATTTTTATTTTTAATTTAAGCGAATTTTCATTCTCTTCAATCTTAATTTCAATTCACGCCTTTTTTCTCTTTTCAACTACATTTTTAATATTTTTAATGCTCACTATTTCCGGACTATATCCGGATCAGAACTCGTAGGCATTGTCGTGTGTATACATACACAGATTCGTGGATTATTTAATTTTAATTCAGATAACAGTCTCATTAGAATTTTCGTTTTAATTTCAATTTGTTTTATTTTCATTTTTGAAGCCTATTTCTAGCTGTAGTTTATTAATTCAAATTTTTATTTAAATTTTAATCGCAATTCTAGAATTTATTTAAGTAAAGATTTATGATTATAATCTCGATATATACAAATTAGAAATTACATTATGTATATTGTTGCTTATTAATTATCTTCTTATATTATGTAAATTTATATCACACTACTGGGAGATGTTATAATTCATCGAAAATACCGCTTTTGTCGAACGACAACTTTCGTCACCTTAATTTCCACCATGAAAGCCGGATGCTCTATCTATGATGTCACGGTACGGCTACGCCGGCTGCTTTCACTCGCTGCTAGGCTCTGATTTCCGATCCGGTCGTATTTTCGCCGCAATTGCGTAGGAAAGTAACGAACCGAGGGAACATGCCCTTCCCTGAAGGAAGGAAGTTGTGAAGGAATTGCGCGGATTACGTCACTTCGGACAAAGATCCCTCCTGGAATCCGAGTATACACAAGGTGGGCCGGTAATCATGGTACACGATCGAAAAGACTGAAGAAATTGCTATTCCACCTATTATACCTTGTGAAAAAGTAAAGGGACGAATTGAAAATGTGAAGTAATAAATCTTTTTAAGTATGTCAAAACCGATTTTTTAAATAATAATCAATAACGAATAATACTGCCGATATTCGGCCCACCTGGATCTCTTTTGTGCTCAATATTATCTGTGTAACTTATGTACTTATGTTACTTATGTACATTTTTTTCGTTTTTGGCGGAACTACGCGCCGTTACAAACGATTTTTTAAAACGCAACTTTCAAGCAAAGCAGAAATGCACATTTAACCCTTCACATTGATCCCAAAAAGTTTTTTTTATTAAACATAATTCTAAAAATTGATGAAACTCTTTCTTTCTTTTGTAAATAAACGATATTTTCAATATACAATTCAATCTTTTTTTTCTCTAAAAGTACCTCAGTTTTTCGGCGAGATAAACATATTTTTTGAAAAGTCAGCTAATGACATGAGTATTTCCTTAAAAATATGCACGTTTTGCAACGTGTTCAAATTGTATTAAAAAATATCACAAATTGTGAGTCTTATGTATGTTTTTATATGAAAAAAGTCGATTATCTACATTCTTTGATTTTGAATTTTTTTTATCTGCAAATTACAATTTCGAATGCTCAGTTGAACGATCTTTTAAAGAAATGTATCAAATATGCAGTATTTTTTTCTTCCGAAAGAATGAAAATTGTTAATACAACAATTAGAAATATGGTCCATTAGACCCCAATGTGACCAACACTTATTTTTAGGAGGTGTAACCTCGAGGAGGAACTAAATTGATACATTAATTCGATAAAGATACTAATGCGTTTACATCCCTCCCTTCCCTATCCCAACGCGATGAAACTAAAAATTAAAGAGATTTTAGTTTTCTTCGATTCGTCTGGCCAATTTTATTAATTGTTAATACGACGTTCGACCTCTGATTTGGGTCCTTATTAAGTGTATAAAGTTTTACATGTAGATTAAAGATGCACGCTGATATCTGTCTTGGTGACATTGCGGCTAAACTATATCAATCTAATTAAGAAGCTAATTGAAGTCGAATGATGTAACGGATCGAAGCGTGTACAATTAATCAAATTATTAAATTCACATATTTTAAAAATTTAACCCTTAGCTGACACACTTCTCAAGAATTTCATAGCTGACACACTGGGCCGTTTGAGACTCCAGGCATAAAAATGCTTGTTGCGAGGAAGCTACTGATTTTTTTTACTTAAAAAAATATTCTTAGATATTCTTTGATACTTGTTTTAACATATTCTATAGGTTATTTTGATCAAATTTAATAGTGACTGTGAAAAAAATTGTTTGAAGATAAAAGAACAAAAAAATGACTGTTTTTACTTAAAAATTCAAAACTCTTCCATTTTTTGATATTAAAAAATTAACTCTCTTGAGATACAACACTTTCAGAAAAAAATAGTCTGACAATGGTTGTTGAAAAAATGATATTTAATGCGTTTCGGCTTACAAATGAAAGATATTTATTTGGAGAAATAAAGAGACGAATTTTAAAAAATACTACTTATTCTTTTTTTTAATAAACTTATTTATTTATTATTTTCAAATTATTTATTTATTTATTTATTATTTTCAAATAAGTTTAACTGAATTAGTATACAAAATCATGGCACCACAAGTACCATTTTCATATCATAAAAGAACTTAAATTGGTTGAACTTGCCTGGCTTTTGATATCTCACAGTGTCAGCAAAAAGTTAAGTCCTTTAAAAAAGATTTAAGTCTTCGAATGAATCCTTGATTTTAGGACGATCGGGTTCTATTCGGACGGGATTAGTTGCTAAAAAGTTACAGACCATTGTCGTGAAAAGTATGTTGTAAAATGCTAAAAAAAAATGGATATTAGAAGCTCAGATTCCTTCTTCCGTTCTTCTGCATCAAACGCGCGTGATTCCTCGTCGTCGCAACTTTCTCCGCTATGAGAAAGTTTTTTCTCTTCTCGATCGAATATTTGACCGAAGGAATGACGCGTGCGTTTCATTCACGCTTTTTGTGTTCGAAGAAACGTGTGTAAACTTGATGATGAATCGCCATCGAATAACGTAATTGAATTCTTTCATTGCGATCTTCATAACGCGGAAGTCTCTCCTTCGAAGATAAAACCTTTCGAAAGATCTTAATTAGTTTTATTTTCCTCGTATTGTATAATCAGCCTCTTAGAGCGTATAATAAAACATTATTGTCGTTGTTATGGAGGACACATCGTTATATAACATCGATTGGAATCCACTCCTTATGTGTGACATTAATAAAATATATTTTTTTAAATAACATTGTAAAGTTACAATATCTTCGTCCTCTCATTCCTATTTCTTCTATTTTGCAGGCTATATCATTCCTGGCGGGAATCAGCATAATTTCGGCGCAATGTCTAACGGGAGATGATATCCCCGCGATGATGGATCCGGCATCGAGGATGTCGTTAACGGACGCCCGCTTTGACTTCGCGCTCGACAGTCTGAAAAAGACCGCGTTGATCGAGTCGCGTGACAACATCTTCTTCAGCCCGCACAGCATACACCAGGCTTTGAGCTTGGCGTACTTCGGCGCTCGCGGTACCACCGAGGAATCCCTGAAGCAGGCCCTTCACATTCCGAATGAGCTCTCGAAAGTTGATGTGCAACGTTACTACGCCATTGAGAGATCGCTCAATCAAATACGTTCCCAGGTGAGTGATTCCGGCGCGATTGCGTAATTGCACGATTTACTTCGTCGAAGGTATGTCAAGGTGACCATCACACGCTATCCTTACGCTAACGTCGGGGATAAACCACGCTCGAGGTCCTAAAGGTGGCTGTTTGAGAATCGCGGATTCCCTTGGCCAACTTTTAAGATCATCTTATACAGCAAAATGAATTTGAACGACGTAATTTAGAGATTTTCACACAAAGAAGCCGATAAAAAATGATAGAAATAAAGTTCAAATTTACATATTAAAGCGTCTGCAATGCTTTGTGATATCGAAGCATGTGGAGCCAAAGATATTTGTTATTATAGATGATGTATTAGAAAATAATGCGATAACAAGATTGTGATAACGAAATTGAAAATATATTTTTAAATAAAAACGAAGAAAGAAATAAAGTTAAGATTGAAAACTCTGAAATTATCGCAGCAAGGTTCTTTAAAAGCGGATTTAAAACTTAAAAGTTACTCAGCTTAAAGAATATTTAATTTGAGATCCGTTTGTAAAGACTTGTTAGCCTCAACGATTTTGCGTAGAGATTCTCGGAAATCTTGGAAAAAATGTTTTCTTAATCCTTGATATTTCTTATTTTAGATGGGTGGATCCGCAGATTCCTACGATTACAACATCGCCAATAGATTTTGGATTACAAACGCCAAGAAGTTGCGCGAATGTATGCTTGATTTCTTCGGGGATCAATTGCAAGTAACCGATTTCCGCACAAATCCCGACGAGGTGAAAAATCAGATCAATAATTGGGTCAGCAATATGACGAAAGGTCATATTCGCGATCTCCTGCCGCCGAACAGCATCATGGAAGATACTGACTTGGTTCTGGTAAACGCGGTCTACTTTAAGGGCCTGTGGGCTAATCGTTTCGACCAGAAGAACTCCAAACGCGACATCTTCTATGCTTCCGGCACGCAAAACTCTGTCACCACTTTCATGCGTCAGAAAGGGAACTTCAATCACGGTAAGCGTCATCACTCATTTGGGCTTTATCTAATTGACTTGTCATTAAACTTTTTAAATTAATTATAAACGAAAATTTGTCTATTTTGCAAAAGATTTATTCAAATTATATAAATTATAATATTGCACATCCTTATAAAAATGAAATATAGAAATAAGAAATTACTTAATAAGAATACTTAATAAGAATTACTTAATAAGAATATAAACGGTTTTCCATTTTGATAAACATGAAAAGCACAACTTAAAAAATCGATGTAAATCCGACATTTCGCGACCTACTGTTAGACTTCAACTTTCTTTCTAATCTTAAGTTTTTTCTTTTTAGCCGTCTCTGAAGAGCTAGGCGCATATATTTTGGAATTACCCTACAAAGGTAATGAGATATCGATGTTTGTGCTGCTCCCCCCGTTCTCCACCGCGCGATCTGCCCAAACTCCTTCCAGCGAGCCGCAAGACGGCATCCGTCAACTGGTGGAACGTCTGGCGACTGAGAAGGGATCCCGGGAATTACGCGAATTATTGGACGATGGATTACCGTCACGCGAGGTCGAGGTCAGCCTGCCGCGTTTCGAGCTCGAGCGGCAGCTGCCGATTGGTCAATTGTTGCTCGCCCTAGGTGCCAGTGAACTGGTGACACCTAATGTGGCTGATCTGCGTGGTTTTGTCGCGGACGGCGAGCGGTCCCTGCACCTCGGTGACGCTGTACACCGTGCCCGTATCGAGGTCACGGAGGAGGGTACTACCGCGGCTGCGGCCACCGCGGTCTTCACCTTCCGTTCCAGTCGACCCACCGAACCCGCCATCTTCAACGCCAACCACCCGTTCGTCTACCTGATCTACAATAAGGCTGATCACACCATTCTTTTCAGCGGCATTTTCCGCTCACCCAGCGTATCCCACTCGACGTTAACTCCCGGTGCTGTTTAGATCATATTATTTAGGAGAAACTTATCCTTGGAAAGATAGTCGAACAGAATGAAGTCTGATAACGTGACAAGGGTTGACAAATTCGTCTGTCCACTATTTTCTCATACGTTGATACTATTTTTGACAGGATCCGTTTCTCATGTGGCGTTGTACGATTTTTGTTGATAACTGGAAATAGTTGGTACTTTGGATCCTGCAAAACACTGGCATCATTTATCTTCAAGTTTGCGAATTTTCGAAGGAAGGGCCTCCTACTTTCCGGTGACTTTTCGAGAGGAGTCTGTTGCATGAATCTCATTAATTTATTCTTGCATTTAGTTTTATAACGTCTTATTTTTAGTATTAGATAAAGACGAGTGTAAAACAAAACACGTATAAAAATATTTATACACGTTAATATTATTTACTGATGATATGTAGATAATTAATTTTGACGAATAGTGGTCTCGTTGACTGAACAACTGAAATATTTGTTCAATAAATCTTTCTGCCTTCCAATCCAAAAATTAAATTAAATTCCATAATGTATCTGGATATAAAATAAAAAATTGTAAAAAAGTGGAGATTTATGTAATAAGAGAAAAATGAATAAAAATGCTTTTAGACATATATATAAATATAAATAAATAAATAAATAAATATATATATATATGTATGTGTATAATTAACCCTAATTTTTCCAATCAAAAGAAAAGATGAGTGAATTCGAGGTTTGTAAGAGACGCAACGAGATTTGAAGGGATTCAGGCGTTTTATTCCGAGAAACGTAACATTATTTTTCCAGTCTTTCAGTTTCCGTTTAAAATCGCCAATCCGGAATGATTTGTATATCGGTTACATTCGTTTAGTTAATATTTTTTTCACTTTATTACAATGATATATACTTAGATTTCTTCTACATATTCTTCAGTTAGTTCGTCCAGAGTAATGTAATAAAGAACCGTGCTTATTTTTTTTCACTTATCCCATGTTCATATTTGTCATTAAATGATTTTGAACTCAACTTTACTAATAATTCTACAGTGTAATAAGATACAATAAAAAGGATATTGGAGTAAATATAAAATTTAATTGTCAACTTTAATCATAAACTTAGATATAATTATCACAGAGAATATTACTGTTAGATTCTGTAAACATAGATGAACCGTCAGCATTCGTGTTTATCTTAATTTCTGAAAATTCTTGGTACCTGCTTAGCTATGCCTTCCCCGAATTTTTATATAGTTGCCACGTTCTTGATAAACTGTGTTAGTAAACATAAACAGTTACTAATATGATATTGGCTGCCTATATATTATTGGCTTTGTTGTGTTCTATCATTTCAATTGGAACAGCCACCTCACCACGGTACAAACAGAAGTGTCGGATCAACCGTTATTGAATTTCATCGTTATTGCCGAATTTTTGTCGATTTAAGAAATTTTCTTGTAACGTTTCTAGTGGCGTTTTTCAAAACGAAAAGACTTTGTACTTAGATTAGAACGGCTATCTGAGGATTATATTAAAAGTATTAATAATATTACCATATTGCTGTCAATTCTAACACTAAACGCTATATTATATGAATTATATGATAAAAATTTTTAAAAGCCATACATAATATTAATTAGACTTTATTTATAGTCTCTTATTTCTTTTAATTCATTCTATATGATTGTAGAAATGTAATATTTCTTGTGTATAATTAAATTAATGAACACTTCACCTTGTCTCTTTTTAAAGATGTTGGCAGAGACGTACGTCAGATTTAGCCTCGACTGTCTGAAAATGTGTATTGATGGAGCCGAAAAAAAACTTTTTCTTTAACCCGCACCTAATTTATCAAAATCTACTCGTCATATTCGCAGCCGCAGACAAAATTTTTGAATAATCTCTAAAACATAGTCTCTACACGCCCAAGAGATTGTCTGAAGGCATGAATAAAATCTTCTTATTCTTATTAGTCTTGTCAGATGTGTTGTGATCCACAATGTGGATGCTCATGGAAAAATTTAGCACAAATTTAGTAGTTTTCTCTTGCTTTCTGTGCTGTATTCTCAGTATTTTTTGTCGTTGTCTTTTTTAAGAGAATGGCAATTGAATAAAAATCGATGGTTCTTGGATTTCAACTTGAGTCTTCGGCTCGTTAAGACAACGCACATCAGTACAAATTTGGCTTTTAAAACTTTTATAACTGTAATCAAATTTTGGTAACAAAAAATAAGATATTTTGTAAATATTATTAGATATTTGGTAACTATAACCGAATGATAGTAAGAAAAAAGTGGAAAATTTAGTAATTCTTACTAAATATTTTATTGAAAAGAATAAGCAATTTCGTAATAATTAATAAACAATTGATTATTACAGCTACATATTTAATTACAAAGATCAAGAGCAATTTGGTTACTATCATTAAGTATTTTATTAAAATAAATAAATTGTTTAGTAATTGTTAGCAAATACTATATTTAAATAAATAATATTTTAAAAAGTGTAAAATGTAATAAATTGAAGAACAAGTTAATACTGAAAAATACTGAAAAAGATTTATTACATAGTTTCGATATTTTATGACAAATTTTGTTACAAGTTTTGTGAAACATTATTATTTAATTTTAAAAATGATGTTAATACATTTTTAAAATAAAATATCTCAAAGTTTTTTGTATTATTTTTTAAACATTGATATAAAATAACTTCCTTCGCTGGAAATATGAAAATTACATGTTTTCACATCCTTCTGAAACATTAAGAGTATAAATTTTATATGAACCATTTTCGTACGGTAATTCGATTTCATAAGTGATGAGTATCTAAACCTAAAGTATTATACTTTTTATACATAACATAAAAAAATTCTCTTTTTTAAAACAATATGTTTTATTATCCCAAATAATAAATTATTTTCATCGGCATCAGAAATTATTACATATTTAGGTTTAAATGTGACGCTGTTATATCGAATTCATGCGATTTTCATTAAAATATCTATTTGAGATGCATTCATAAACATTGACTTGGGATGAGTCGTCGTGGACAATGTTTTCCTAGAAATAAGTGTTATTAAGTGCGCATCAAAATCATTTGATATTAATCTCATTTCTGGATCTATTTCAATTATATCAATAAGTCCTTTTTTAGTAAGAAATCTATTACAAGAATATAATTGTACTTTGAGCGTTAATGTTAATATTATATTTTTTCTTGACGTTGTAACAGAAGCATAAGTTTTTGAAACTTTATGAAATTCCTCATATCAAGTAAAAGATAAATTTTTAAGAGGTCCCATTTTTCGAATCACTTCTCGATATGTATCATAAAATGAAATTTCAGTTTTAGATAATCATTGAATAATTGTATATAAATTTTATGATAGAAAGTTATTAAATATTTGAGAAAGTTTACTTGAGCATATAATATAATTTTATCTGTTACAATGTTAATAATTTTATAAAGTGTAAGATAGAAATTCCAAACTTCATCATAAGGAAACTAAATTTTCGATAATAAAAGTTAAATAACAAATTATTGTGCGGACATCTCTGCTGCTGTCATTATTAGATATCCTTGTTTTCAAGTATCAGTTTTAATCAACGGTATTTTGTTCGAATTTTTTTTGATCGAATTCTTTATCGAATTTTGATTGATGATTAAAATATTTACTTCTTTCATTTAGATGCTCTATAGTAAAAAAATTCTTTGTTAAAAAATACTGCAATATTTTCGCAAGATCATATCTGCAAACACTCTAAAAAAAATCATGCATTATATCACAAGTTATATTTATTGAACAATCAAAATGAGGGATTTCATTGAATATATACTTTTCTTTTACGCCGTGTGCTAATTTTGAAATGTCTTCGCAATAATTTTGAGAGGTACATAATACATTTTCATCTTTGGAAGTTACAGAATGCGTATTTGATTTTATACTACGACAAATTCTACAAAAATCACTGGAGGAACTCTCATTGAAACCTAGAAGGCCATTAAGTCCCAAATTATCACCCAAAAGTGCTATTACGACGAAATAAATAATATGTTCAGAACCACTTGCATCAAGAATAACAATACCATTATTACTTAAATATTTTAATTCTTTATAATATGTCGAAACGTTTTATACGAACGCATAAATCCCGCTTGTTCATTGTCAATGTAAACGCAGTCAGTAATAATTTTGAAATGAATACCTAAGAGATATACTATAAATTTCTTTAGTGCTTTAATAATCGTGAGTATTTCTAATTCATAACTGGTATTTCTTCCGCCGGGGTAGTTTTGCCACTTGCATAATAAATCAGATGAAAAGCGTTATCTGAATCTTTTTGTAATAGAATCGCGCTGTAGCCAAACTTCGTAGCGTCTGTATGTAATTCCGTTTCGGCTCCGACTTTATATAACTTCAGAACAGGCTTATTACTTAATGCAATCTTCAAATTTTGAAACGCTTGTTGTTCGTTTTTTTCGAATCGGAACTCTACGTTATTTTTCAAAAGATTCATCGGCGGTTGTGCTATCATTGAAGATTGATAAATAAATTTGTGAAAATATTCTTTAAGACTGAGAAAACTTTGCATGTCTTTAACACACTTCGGATCGGGAAATTTCATAACGGCTTTAATTTTACATTCTGAGGGTTCTATTGTTCCATTCATTATAACGTGTCTTAGATACTCGATTCTTGTTTGTAAAAATCGACATTTACGCCAATTTATGTGCTAAATCCGGTTTGACTCGATACCTCTAGCACGCGTTTCAAATTATCTATCGCTTGTTCTACAGTTTGCGAAGGAATAATTAAATCATCCATATACGTTAGAACGACTCCTTCGGCAATTAGTTCTCTAAACACGGCATTTATGAATTTTTGAAATATAGCGGGAGAACTACATAGGCATCCGTATAAATTCGTACTGGCCTGTAGGAACAATGAACGAAGTGTATTTTCTGCTTTCCTCGTCTACTTCCACGTGAAAAAATCCGTTTTCTAAATCAATTGCGCTAAAGAATTTTGCACCCTGCAATCTATCTAGCTGATCTTCAATCAGCGGCAACGGGTAGCGGTCTTTTATAATTTTCTTATTTAATTTGCGAAAATCTACACAGATTCTTATATCGCCATTCTTTTTTCTTATTAAAACTATAGGGCTTGCATACTCGGAATTTGAAAATCTGATAATGTCGTTATTTAACCATACCTTTAACTGTCTCTCGACTTCTTTGTCCGACGGAGATAACCTGCGGGCTCTTTGATATACCGGAACATCGTCCTTTAAAATTAGAGTCATTTTAACACCGACGTCTCGTGACAATGACAATTAATTTATAATTGTTTAAATTATTTGTTTCTGAAAGCGCGTTGGTTTTAGCGAAGTAAAAAGAAAATCTGCACAAAAAATTTTTTTTTAATTTATATTTCTATTTCTATTTCTCACATTTCAAGCAATATTTAGTTTTAAAACCGACGTAACGGTGGACGTTGTTAATATTTTATTGTATAATATTGTATAATTAACTCATGAATTGAAAAAATCATAAAGGGAAAAATGAAAATGGTGTATGCTCACTGCGTGTTTCCACGCGTTTCTATTTTCTCTCGTTTTTTATTTTTATTTTTTTTATAACAAGTTAGAATGGAATAGCCAGATTCGGTCCGTGCTAGTATTTTGGTTAACTTATTAATATTTGTGTGAATATTATATACTTTCTTACAACTCGATAGAGTGCGTCGATTCTTTGACGGTTTTAAGGAATTAGACAACCTAGCGCACTGAATCCATAACATTCTTTTGAAGATTTTTGTTGCAAAGAGAATAAAGTTAAAAATGTATCTGAGTCTTTATTATATTAAAAATAGAAATGTATAAATATTGATATGGCTCTTCAATATAACATATTAAATAAATACATACTTAAACCTTTCAAGAGCCCAACATTCACGAAAAGAAAATAAAGTGTAAAGGAAATAAATTAAATACATTAAACACAAAGATACATAATGATACATAATGATACATGAAAGTCATACGCGTTTCGGACTCACGAAGTCTTCTTCAGTGACATCAAAATAATAGTCGTTGCCTTAAAAGTATAGTATATGTATCTGCACCCTCATCGAAGACAATAAACATGTTTTTCGCTTTTGTCTTATACACGTCAGAACATCGAGATTAGTGTAGTGATGATCTCTTAATTTATACTCGAGATCAAAATAATTAGAACTGTACCTAACAATTTAAAATCTAGCTGGAACTGAAAATGATATATTTCTCTACTTAATAATAAAATTTGGTAATAATAATATTTCTGCAAATACCATTATCTATACATGGTAGAGTATCCAATCAACAAAGAATGTTCTCGAAAAATTGTTTAAATTTTTGAAAAAAATAATTTAAAAATATTCATGATTTAATTCTCCTTACTTTATTTAAAAAATCGTTTATTTCAACATTTATGTAAAACAAATATTTAATAGTAACAATAACAAATGTAATTTTTGTAAATCAATATTATAGAATGTATAATTATTATAATATTATATATAATTATAATATATATTTTTCATTTTGTTTATTAATATTATAATTAATAAAAATAAATACTAAGAACATTTAAAAAACATTGTCTACTGATTTGGTACACGCCGATTATAATCGGCGTGTACCAAATAATTATTTGTGTCTTACAACACAACTCCCATTGGCACGATAAATTAATTTAATATATTCACTTAATTCATTACAATAATATATTCAATTTTTCTTAATTTTTTTAACAATAAAAATTAATTTGTTTTGGTATAACTTGCAGCATTACAAAAAAAATTATTTATAAACATTTGAGAGAAGTATCTCGGAAGGCAAACTCTGATTTTGTGCAACCTTGTGCGCAGAGACGCTCGCGTCGTCTTTTATTAAAAAACGATTTAAATTTTTTACAACGTATGAATCTCCCTTTGAATGAACCCAATGAACTACCCAGTTATAGTTTATCTATGTTCTCTGTAAAGTATTTTTTAAAAGTCTGTTTCTCATAATAATATTTATTGCATGTTATCTCGTTTATTAAAGTTTTATATTTTGTCTTTGCAGGATGAAATATTACTAAAAATATTACAAAACTTAGATTTGATAACATTATGTCGCTTAAACCAAGTGAATAAACAATTTTATGATTTAACACACGACTTTGTACTCTATAAACGGTTAAACATGCGAAATTTACGCAATATAACTTCTAAATACATTAATAAAATATTTCGTTACTTTACACCTAGGTGTAAAAATTTGAAACAGTTAGATATTACAGCAAACGACTTTTCTAATTCGGATTTCGTAAAATTTCTTGGTAACTGTGGCAGCAATTTAACACACTTACGTTTAAGTATGTGTGATAATGTCGATTACTTCACCCTATTGAAAATTTCAAAGATATGTATAAAACTTAAACCGTATGTATGTGTGTGTGTAAATATATATATTTATCATGATTATAGGTAAATTGCCTATTGAATAAATTTTTTTTAGAATTGGATCTAGAAGCTTGTTTTATAAGCGACGAAGGATTTTCATATCTTGAAAATCTACAAAGTCTGAAACATATAAACCTTAATTATACAAATATAAATACTGCAAGACTTTGTAAAATACTGCAAAAAAATCAGCAAGTACGTCAGTTACATTTAAAACATTTGAATATAGAGCAAAATGAAGTTGCATTAGAATTGAAAAATTCGTGTCGAAACTTGGAAGTAATAAATTTGCTCTCCTGACGTCCTTCTTTTACATTGGAGGGTAATGCTCTCGCTGATTGTCAAAATTTACGAAAAATTAATCTGAAGTAAGTATGTGCTATATATATTTTTTTAAACACGTGCGAATGTATTCTATATGAAAATTTGTGTTTGCTTCTTTTGCGAGCTTGAAATAGTTATATTGATTTTCTCTTTGCGATTTATGTACTGTAATAATTGTAGCGGTTTTTATTACAGCCTTGTATGTGCAAACTTTTACAATAGCTTGAATAGATTATTTTCCTTGTGTACAACATCTGGAAGAAATCGGTCTGTTCTATGTCACTAATGAAATTCTGGAATTAGTCTAACTCTGTGTTAGTAATTCCAGAGTTTCACTGGTGACATAGAATAGACCGATTTCTTCCAGATGTTTACACGAGGATAATAATCTATTCAAGCTATTGTGAAAGTTCGCACATACAAGGCTGTAATAAAAACCGCTACAATTATTACAGTACATCAATCGTACATGTCCCGAACTGCAAGAGATTTGTCTCAGAAATTGTAACACTAACTCCAATTTGATTAAGAAATAGACCCTTAGAATTGAGGGTTAGCTCTGCAGGGTTGATTATCCCCTCTCCCCCCCACAGGTTGATCCTCATGTTCTTCAGATCTCCTGGGTCCAGAAACATAGACCCTAGATGTCTGTATCCTTTTTAGGCATAAGATACTCTCGGTGGTTTACCGTTGCCTTCCGAGAGGTGGCGATCGAATAAAAACCGACGATGTTATGGTCGGATTTGAACTTGGATCTTTGGCTCGTTAAGACAATGAACATTTCTCTGAGCCACGATCGCCGACTTTGAGTAAAACAATAAAAAAACAAATTAACGTATTTAACATATTATATCTTGTAATCCATTGTTACAATTGTGGTAATATTCTCGCTGTGTATTCTTGACATCCATATTTAACAGCATTTTATGGATTCGAATAATAATAATTATTATTCAAGTTAACAAGATTCTGTATTTTAACAATAATGTATTTGATTATTATATTGATCAGAACTTTATTATTATTTATCAATATTAAATATTTAAATAGAACACAGAATATTTTTCTAGATTTTATTTGTGTACATACAATATATGATTTATTGATAATATATATGCAATTCGAGAAAAGTGGACGCTCGCTAGTCCTATAGACATAGATTTAGTAATTTTCATATTTCAATTCAGAGAAATAATATTATGCTTACGTCTTTTTTAAATGTATTCCTGACACAACTGCAAAACTTCATACAGAATCAGATTTTGTAATATTTGGTCCCCAATAATTTAAATGTAAGTGTGTGTGTGTGTGTGTGTGTAAAAACAATATTATTTTTATTACAGCCCAATCCATTCGGTGATGACAGCTTGAATAAATTACTTTCCTCCTGTCAACGTTTCGAAGAAGTTTATTAGTCCCATATTACCCTCATCGATGGTAATTTGAAATCACTAACACAATTCAAAAATTTGAAGCAATTATATCTTTATATTATTTAATTGGTGACATCTGAATACTCTGTTATTTTCGAACACTGTCCTAAACTGTAAGAGTTTCATTTCATATTCTGTAAGATTGATAAATGTTTGATCGACTAATGCAGGGAAGGATATCCACATGTGTCATCTACTTCAAGACGTATACTTATATATCCATATATCCAGGGTTGGGCAAGTATTATACATGCGGTATTACACATGTATTATACATGGTATAATACAGTATAATGCAGTATAATATAGTATAATACAGTATAAATTACTGCATTATACTGTATAATACAGTCAAAATATGTAAAAAACCTCTAGAAAATGATCGAATGACCCAACCCTGCATATATCTATAAAGATATGTGTCTTTGAAAGGACTAGATAGATGAGACTTATACGAAATCATAAGACCTAGATTTATAACAGTTAGAGAGAGAGTAGGAGAGGGAGAAAAGGAGAAGAGGGAAGGAGAGAAAGAGAGAAAGAGAAAGATTAATAAGACTGAGGAAACTTATATGAGATTTATATGAGATGAAACTTATCTACGGTATTCGGATCTGGAGTAGGATGATATGTAATAAAAATACTTTATAATATAATAGTGCTAAACAGTAAATTTGATTTGTTTTTTACATATAATCTAAACAAACTCTTTATTCATTTAATAAATGTTCAGAAACCATTTAGTCGATACGTTTTCATAAAGAACATTTTAAAATACTAACTTTCATTAAATAATTTAAAAAACAATATTAAATATTTTAAATTAAATTGTAAATGTTTATTTTTTTAATTTACATTTAATCACAGATTATTTAAAACTAATTTTAATGTTTATTACACAATATTAAATGGTTATTTGTTATTTAAAATGTTAATTAAAAAATTATGTTGTATCGACAGACATGGATAATATAAAAATAATTTTATGATTTTGGAATAATAATTATGTTGTATTATAACATCGATTTTTTTGGTTTATGTTTTAATTAATATATATCTCAACAAAAATAATTGGAAAAACTATTTTACAAAAAGGAATAAAAGTTATAAAATATGAACATTTTAATATTTGTTCCTTTATGATTAAATCTATAATTAATAGAGGCCATACTGCTAAATGGAGACTAGTACCTATATTATACTGTATTAATACTGTATTATATCTCAAGCAGCAAAGCAGGGGATCTTGAACTAAACCAAAGTCAGATTGTTCTAATTAAATGAAAAATTACCAACTTCCGACATAAAAAAATGTCTTAAAAATCAAATAGAATTTATTGTCTTATGAACAGATAAAAGGTGTGCCTTCAAAATCGATATAACTTATATAACTTATAAGTTAAAATTAAAATCTCGTTTGAAAGAAATGTGACCTGGTTGTATTATCTAATTTTAATCTTGTAGGCAATAAGATTTGTCAGAATTACCTAATTTTTACCATATTGTAAGTCCTGTGTGTTTGACTTGACTATTAGGGAATATTTTAGGTGCGAAGCTAACCGCAGCTGTGGTGGAGTTAATCATAAACTTGAAATTACCATAGAAAATGATTTATAAGGGAAATTAATCTAGGTCGAAATGCCTAACAAAATTACCCTAAAAGTTAGTTGTTGGTCTTGGATTATTGAATGTTACCATAACTTATAATTATTTTGTCGATTCCTGTGTTGATTTGATTTCAATTGTTGGTAAATAATAAGATTTTATAAGACCTTCTTTCGTCATCATCAAAGAAAATAAAGACGCCGAAAAATGAAAAATATAAATCGTATCGTTTTACGACAAGTTATTACCGGAATTTAAAGAAAAATAGAGAAAATAATGACAAAATGGAAAGATACGTGCTCAGAGTCATGATGATGGAAGTACAAACAATGCTAAAGAACAAATAATTATGAAACCACAAGATTTGGATGGTGCACATGAATGATAATCCGTTAACTCGTGAAAAAACTTTTGAAACTGATTTTATTTCTGAACAAGGTGAATTTGATAGAAACGAAGAAAAAGTATTGTAAGACAAAGTGACATTATTAACTTTACTTCATCATTGAGCAATTTCCATCCAGCGATGACTTTGAAATCAATCTATCTTATAAATAGGGAAATTGGACGTAATAGTCAAAATGCCTTATTGATGGACAAGATGACCTCAAAATCAATAAGTTTGAAGGAAAAATGTTATAAATAAGGAAATCAGCCCTCAACGTTTAGTATTTGGTCTTTGCAGTAAAGACATTCGACTTGCAGGTCGTAACTTCGACAAAAAACATTAAATCAGCCATCATTATGAGAATTGTATATACGCCATGATATATCAAAATGCTTTCTAAAATTAAATATTATAAATAAATTATATTATATCTTTAGGAATGACTAAAAATAAAAAATAGTAATCTATTTTACGATACGTTTCTTATGTAGACACGAGATTGACATATTTTGCTTGTCCTATATGCTTGTAAAACATATTATTGGTAAGTAATTAATTAATAATTGTTCAAAGTATTTGTTTCTAAAAGCTCGTTGATTTTAGCGAAGTAAAATAAAAATCTGCACAAAAAAATTTTATTTCAGTTATATTTCTATCACATTTCATGCGATATTTAGTTCTAAAACCGACGTAACGGTGGACTTTGTTAATATTTTATTTTAGGTTTCTACAACTGCTTTCTTGGAACCATAACTGTGGCATAGACACACGTCTAGGTAGAACTAGGTAGAACTAATATGGAATATATATATTTTTTCATAATGTGCAATGCTATTATTTAAACGTTTCAAAGACAAAGGCTGCGCCAAAGAAGAAAAGACACAAATTAATCAAAATTACAAAAATTTTATAGATATTCTACCTAGGTCCACTTTACTAAATCAGACTGATTTATAGGGCGACGTACCATGCATTACTTAATTTCAACTGTAAAATTACTTCTATTTTCTTCCCCATTTACCTTCTTTCGACGTCGATTTAATGTAAATTGGGTTTGGTCGAACAAATTTTTCAGCCTATTAGAAGGTCAAATAAACGTAGTTTCACCCTATTTTGTTGCTTGGGATAATATTAATACTGTATTAATTTAATGTTTATTTTAAATTGTTGTTTAATAAGATATAAAAATATTACAATTATATTTAAATTTTCAAAAAATTGAAAAATTGACATTACAGATAAGAACTGATGATACCTTTTCAGTTAGGTAGAATTAATTAATCGAAACGGAAATTCCCAAAAAACTGATGTTACAATGTAATTATTATGCTAAAATCATAATATTATTTTTTTATCATTACTTACATCATTATTTATATAGTTAGAAAAAAGAAATACAAAATATGAATATCTTTCTTACATTACATACCGAGTGTACCAAAAAGATTGATTGTCCTTTCCATGACAGTTTCTGTGAGAAATTCTAGATAAGATAAATCAACAAATTATTTTTTTGTACATATTTCTTTGATAAATTAGGAAAACATAAATATTATAAAATACTATAAAATAAATATTATAATGATGACATTTTTCTACAGCTTAAAATAAAAATAAATTATGAAATACCGGCCATGGTCTGGACATTTTTGCAAAGAATTTTTGTCTCAAGTTCTTGGTATCGATTATGTAATTTTATGTGAAACTTAACAGATTAATAAAAATGAATGTGACAATGAAGCAAATGGAAACGTTGTTAAATTATTTATTTAAAACGCAATCCCGAATTGGTGACGGGTAGAATAAATAGAAAAACCGAAAGTCGAATGCATTTGGTAACTTCTTCCTTCTTCGTTAACCATTTGTATAACCCACCATACTGCAGCCATAATTATTACATATTATTAATAACTGTACTGTTATAATTATACGTCGATGAGTAATAACAAGACTGTATACATGTACCATCTTTATAAAAATTTTGAAATCTATTTATTAATTCCGTAAATTTTTGTCTTTTCGTCATCAAGTTTCGTGGCGAAAAAGTTCACGTAAAAAATTTCACATTTCCACAGTTGGAAGAGTTACATGATCGAGTGAAATCATGGAGTTCACGTAAAACTTTTCACTTTTCATGTTTCCGCTCTAGGGAAAAAGTTACATGATCGCTGCCCTTGTGTCTACGATACTAGAAATTTGTTCGAGAAATATGTAGCCAAGCAATTTGTAGTTTTTGGAAAAGTGACAATTTTATTGGATGAACACTTCACGGAATCTATCACTAAAAGGAATCCAGTCTTGTATAGTAATAAATTAATATTTCTAGATTCCACTTTATTTCAATGTGTCCAATCAGGTTTGAAGATAGCAAAATTTCTGCTGCAATTGGCCAATTTGCTTGAGAAAGAGAGACGACGGCGTTGCCTCTTCATTTAGCACTTACATTTCCACAGAAGCAGAACACAGATTTTCGATATTGATCGTGTGTGATCATCGTGAAAAATTTAGTATTCATTTTCCAGAGGTAAGGAAACTTTTTTTGTTTAGTATTTATCTGTTTTGTATAACTAATTCATAAAGTGAAAAAAACATAACGTAGAAAACCGTAGAAAAATAAAAAAGGTGTAGGTATGCACCACGTGTTTCCACGCGTTTCTATTTTCTCCCGTTTTTTATTTTTTTATATAACAAGTTAGAATGGGATAGCCATATTCGGTCCGTGCTTGTATCTTGGTTAACTTATTAATTATTTATTAATTATTTTTGTGAATACTACATACTTTATTACAACTTGATAGACTGTGCGTCGATTCTTTGTCGTTTTTAAGGGGTTAGACTTACCTTGCGCACTGAAATTCCATACCATTTTTTGAAGACCTTTCTTGCGAAGAGAATAAAGTAAATTAAAAACCTATTTTAAAACACAGCATCCTATTCTAACTTGTTGTTTGATACAATTGCGTCCTACTCTCTATTATTATCTTTTAATGCTTTACGTGAAATGGTTTTATTTAGTAATAAATGTATTACTAAATAAAGCAGTTTATTACAAAATAATCAAAAATGCCTGTCTTTTTTATACGATATATAGAAATGCAAAAAATGTTTGTGTAAATAACCTTAATTAATTCTAGTTTTAAGGTTTTCGTGGCCATTGATATCGTTAACCGAGAGGGTTTTCGGATGGATGCCACGTACGTGTTGGGCACTTTGCAATAGGCAATTCATCCGTGGCATCCATCCGGAAATCCTCTCGGTTAACCTTAATTAATTGTGTTGTAATATTTCAATTCCCATAGTATTATGTTCGGATTTTAATAAAGATTCAAGTTTATAATAAACCTGTTTTGTATTCATTTATGGTATGTAATTTTGTTCTGAAAAATTTTGATTTTCAAATAACGCATCATTTTCAAATAATATTATGTTGTATTATATGGATCTATTTATATATAAATAACTACAGACTGCTCATTATATTATGATTAACAAACTTCAATGTAATACTAAATTTAATTAAACATAATAATTAGGATTGATATGTATCTAACAATTTAATTAGAGAAATATATCATTTTCAGTCTTAAAAGATAAAATAATATATAAAAATATAGAAAAATAAAAAAGGTGTATGCACCACGTGTTTCCACGCGTTTCTATTTTCATTCGTTTTTTATTTTTTTATATAACAAGTTAGAATGGGATAGCCATAGTTTTATTCGGTCCGTGCTTGTATCTTGGTTAATTTATTAATACTTGTGTGAATATTATATACTTTCTTACAACTCGATAGACTGTGCGTCGATTCTTCGGTCTTAAGGAGTTAGACAACCATGTGCAATAAAAATCCATACCATTCTTTTGAAGATTTTGTTGCAAAGAGAATAAAGTTAATTAAAAATGTATTTAAGTCTTTATTATATTAAAAATAGAAATATCGATGTATGGTGCTCCTCAATATAACATATTAACTAAATACTCAAGCCTTTCAAGAGCCCAACAGTTACGAAAAGAAAATAAAGTAAAGGAAATAAATTAAACATATTAAAAATACATAAAGATACATGAAAGTCATACGTGTTTCAGACTCACGGAGTCCTCTTCGGTGACATCAAAATAATAGTCGTTGCCTTAAAAGTATAGTATATGTAATTGCACCCTTATCGAAGAAAATAAACATGTTTTTCGTTTTTGTTCTATACACATCAGAACATCGAGATTAGTATAGTGATGACCGTTTCTTGATTTATACTCACAATCAAAATAATTAGGTACCTAACAATTTGAGTAGAGAAATATATCATTTTCAGTTCCAGCTAGATTTTAATAATAAAATTTGTAATAATAATATTTCTGCAAATACTTTTATCAACACGATAGACTAACCAATCAACAAACAATGTGTTGATTTAAAAAGTTGTTTATATTTCTGAAAAAATTAATTTAAAATGTTCATAACTTAATCCTTTTTTTTTACTTAAAAAATCGTTTATTTTAATATTTATGTAAAACAAAATTTAATAGTCAATAAAAAATGTAATTTTTGTAAATCAATATTATAGAATGTGTAATTATTATAATATTATATACAATTATAATATATATTTTTCATTTTATTATAATAATTAATAAAAATAAATACTAAAAAACATTTAAAAAACATTGTCTACTGATTTGGTACGCGCTTATTTGTGTATTACAACACAACTCTCATTGGCACAATAAATTAGTTAGTTGATTTACCTTTGGATAATAAACATTAATCTCCGTAAAGAATTTATTGCAAGAATCATTAATTATATATAAATTAAAATAGTATATTAGCATCAAAAGTTAAATTAAGCGATTTATATATCTAAATTTACTGACAAATAATCGCAGTCTACCGAATTGGTAAAAGTATATTCATACAAATGTCATTATTATTAGGTCATGATCTAGCGCGAACCAAAAATGACATTTTTCTTGTTACAAAAATTATTCTCTATATCTTTCATTTTATTTTAGAGAGAAAATATTATCCCATATTATCTCGTCAATATCCTTCATGTTGCGCGAGTGTTAGTCGATTTCCCTACGTTGGTAGAGTTTCAGGAGAAGAAAAAAATGTTAACTTCGTTTATCAATTTGCGAAAATGAATAACACTGGATATGCAAATAATGTTAAACATCACCACTACATAACTGGGACACCTATCAAATTTCCAACATATGAAGATTTTCCAAGAGCATTCTGTATGGTTTGTGTATTTTCTGATATTATCTATTACTGTTCTCTAGACAGTAATCTAACTTTATGTTACAAGGTTTTATGGTATTTGACATTTTTTACTTTTTAATACAGAGAACTTACGGTTTTGATATCTCAACATCTCGATGGCAAGATGAAATAGAGCTTGGTTATACACCACAAGAACATAAATTGAATATGTCCAATCATGTTGGTATGTAATATTCGAACTGATAAATGTGATGTTACTAAAAAAGTTTTTGTTTAGCAGACATTATAACTAAATTTTCTATTTTAAAGACATTCTATTTCACGAAGCTGTCTACCCAATCAGACTCTCTGTATACGAAATATATAATCCTGGAAACATAATTCGAATTTGGGCTCAAGATTCTGATAGTGAATCTGACCAGTGGTTTCTGTTGTGGGATGGATCGCCTCAGATTGTGCCTCCAGCATCTAGATTTCCTCCACCCTTAACGTCATGTTATTTTAAAACAAAAATGCTCAGATTAGAATTTAAGTCCAGCTTATGGGACTATCACACTAACAATAAGATAGATGCCGTGATGCTTATTGGTACATCGAAATTGATCCTTCCCAAAAATCCTGAAGAGAGTGTAACTGATTTGTTAAAAAGAATTAAATGCATGCATTTTCACCACGAGAATGAGGATGTTCATAATTTAACAACAGATTACAATAATGCGCACAAGGATATAGTCCATCTTGAACAGCATTTTGATAAATATTGCATTTTTCATGAAAAGTATTGTAATCATCGACATTAATTAATTCAATATATTCAATTAATACATTAAAATAATATATTCAATTTTTCTTAATTTTTTTAACAATAAAAATTAATTTGTTTTGGTATAACTTGCAGCATCACAAAAAAAATTATTTATGAAAGAAATTTGAGAAAAGTATCTTGGAAGGCAAACTCTGATTTTGTGCAACCTTATAACAGACACAGACGCTCGCTCCGTTTAATAATAAAAAACCATTTAAATACTGAAAAACGTATAAAACTCTCTTCGGATGAACCCAAGGAACTACCAAGTTACAGTTTCTCTAAGTTCTCTGTAAAGTACTTTTTAAAAGTCTGTTTCTCATAATAGCATTTATTGCATGCTATCTCGTATATTAAAGTTTCATATTTTGTCTTTGCAGAATGAAATAATACTAAAAATATTACAGAACTTAGATTTGATGATATTATGCTGTTTGAATTAAATGAATAAACGATTTAGTTATTTAACACAAGATTCTATGCTTTTTAAATGGTTAAACATGCGAAATTTATACAATATAACCTCCTGAGTACATTTATAATATGTTTCGTTACTTTATACTTAGGTGTAAAAATTTGAAACAGTTAGATCTTACAGCAAGCGCCTTTTCTAATTCGGATTTCATAAAATTTCTTGATAACTGTGGTAGTAATTTAACACACTTACGTTTAAGTATGTGTGATAATATCAATAATTTCACTCTGTTGAATATTTCAAAGATATGTAAAAACTTAAAACGTATGTATGTGTGTGTGTGTGTAAATATATATATCAATGTATCACACATATATCATATATTTATCAAGATTATAGGTAAATTGCATATTGAATTAATTTTTTTTTTAAGAATTAGATATAGGTGATTGTCATTCTATAAGCAACAAAGGATTTTCATATCTTGAAATGCTATAGAGTTCGGAACATTTCAACGTTAATTTTGCGAGAATAAGCACTGCAAGACTTTGCAAAATACTACAAAAAAATCAACAAATACGTCAGTTACATTTAAAACATATGAATATAGAGCAAACTGAAGTTGCATTAGAATTGAAAAATTCGTGTCGAAACTTGGAAGTAATAAATTTGCTCTCCCTACATCCTTCTTTTACATCGAAGAGTATTATTGCTCTCGTTGATTGTAAAAATTTACGAAAAGTTAATCTTATTGAGTAAGTATGTGCTGTATATTTTTTCTAAATACATGCGAATGTACTCTGTATAAAAATTTGTGTTTGCTTCTCTTGCGAGCTTGAAAAAATTATATTGATTTTCTCTTTGCGATTGATGTACTGTAATAATTGTAGCGGTTTTTATTACAGTTTCGAATGCCAGTTCTTTCCAGATAGCTTGAAGAGTTTATTTTTCTTTTGTCAACGTCTGGAAGAAATTGTTCTGTCCCACGTCAGCAATGAAATTCTTGATTCACTAACACTTGATTCAATACCAAAACTTGAAACGATTATATCTTTCCGATTCGATGTCTGTGGCATCTGATAAATTTTCGTTATTTTCGAACAATGTCCCAAACTGCAAGAGTTACATATTATGTTTTGTAACACTAACTTCCGTACGATTAACCAGTGAAGGAATAAATATCCACGTGTGTTTATCTACGTAGAGATTTATGAGAATACGTATGATTTGATTATTCAGGAGTAGGGGAATACGTAAGGGAAGTACTTTCGAGGTAAGGTTGAAATATCGACCACATTTATGTTATTTGATCAACAGATTTAATTTTTTACCAGGGCTTCTATTTCTATTTCTTACATTCTTTTATCTTTATGACTTTGATCATTTAATTGTTACATATCAATTTGTAATTTGTAGTTATGAAAACTTTTTGACTTTTGAGTTAAACAATAAAAAAAACAAATTAACGTATTTAACACATTATATCCTGTAATCCATTGTTACAATTGTGGTAATATCCTTGCTGTGTATTCTTAACATCTATAATTAACAGTATTTTGTGGATTCAAATAATAATAATTATTATTCAAGTTAACAAAACTCTGTATTTTAACAATAATCTATTTGATTATTCTATTGATTAAAACTTTATCATTATTTATCAATGTTAAATATTTAAATGGAGCACAGAATATTTTTCTAGATTTTATATGTATACATACAACATACGATGTATATGATGATAATATAAATGCAATTCGGGAAAAGTAGACGCTCACTAGCCCTATAGACATAGATTTCGTAATTTTTTGCATTTCGATTCAGAGAAATAATATTATGCTTACGATTTTTGTAAATGTATTTCTTACACAACTGCAAAACTTCATACAGAATCAGATTTTGTAATATTTAGTCCCCTATAATGTAAGTGTGTGTGCGCGCGCGCGTGTATGTGTGTGTGTGTGTCGTGTGTGTGTATATGATTATGTAATGTCAATACTTTCCTCCATTGTGTGTGTGTGTGTAAAAAGGTTACGATTTTTATTACAGTCTCAGTCCATTTGACAATGATAGCTTGAACACATTACTTATCGAGTCAACGTTGGGAATAAGTTTAAGTTAATCCCATATTACCTTCACCGATTATAATTCGAAATCACTGACACAACGCAAAAATTTGAAACAGTTATATCTTAATACTATTGGCATTTGTGACATCAATGAATACTCCGTTAATTTTGAGCACTGTCTTAAACTGTAAAGTCAGGAACACAAAAGAGCATAAAAGAGTTAAGCAGTAAGCAGTGGAAGCGAATCGACCTATCACGGTCAATACTGCTTGATACAGTAAATTTGATTTGTTTTTTACATATAATCGAAACAAACTCTTCATTCATTTGATGAATGTCAGAAACCATTTAGTCGATTCGTTTTCATAAAGAACATTTAAAAATACTAACTTTTACTAAGTAGTTTAAAAAACAATATCAAATATTTTAAATTAAATTTTAAATTTTATTTTTTTAATTTACATTTATTCACAGATTATTTAAAATTAATTTTAATGTTTATTACACAATAAAATAGTTAATAATTAATGTTAATAAAAAATTATGTTGCATCGACAGACATGTATAATATAAAAATAATTTTATGACTTTAGAATAATAATTACATTGTAACATCGACTTTTTGGTTTTTATTTTGATTTATATATATCTCAACAAAAATAATTGGAAAAACTATTTTTTTAAAAAAAGGAATAAAAGTTATAAAATATGAACATTTTAAAATATGAACATATTTGTTTCTTTATGATTAAATTTATAATTGATAGAGGTGATACTGCTAAATGGAGACTAGTACCTATATTATACTGTATTAATACTGTATAATATATGTATTAGTACTATATAATACTGTATTATATCTCAAGCAGCATGGGATCTTGAACTAAACCAAAGTCAGATTGTTCTAATTAAATGAAGAATTACCAACTTCCGACATGAAAAATGTCTTAAAAATCAAATAGAATTTAAAGCCTTATGTACAGGTAAAAAATGACATAGTTTACGAAATGCTTTCGAACTTCAGTGATTTTAAAGTTATACATTAAGTTATAAATGATCAAATTTTCTCAAAGGTGTGCCTTCAAAATCGATTCAACTTATATAACTTATAAGTGAAAATTAAAGTCCCGTTTGAAGGAAATGTGATCTGGTTGTATTATCTAATTTTAATCTTGTAGGCGATAAGATGTAAATTGGTCAGAATTACCTAATTTTTACCATATATAAGTCCTGTGTGTTTGACTTGACTATTAGGGAATATTTGAAGTGCCAAGCTAACCTCGCAGTTATGTTGGAGTTAATCATAAAGTTGAGATTACCATAAAAAATAATTTATAAGGGAAATTAATCTGAGTCTAGGTCAAAATGCCGAACAAAATTGC
Organism: Crematogaster levior; assembly: GCA_901521435.1. Classification (NCBI taxonomy): domain Eukaryota; kingdom Metazoa; phylum Arthropoda; class Insecta; order Hymenoptera; family Formicidae; genus Crematogaster; species Crematogaster levior. The sequence continues at coordinate 26,208 of CABEGB010001284.1, read as the reverse complement.
ACTGAGAATTAGTTACTGGTCTTGGATTATTGAAAGTTACCATAACTTATAATTATTATCGATTCTTGTTGTGTTGATTCGATTTTAACTGTTGTTAAATAACAACACATTTTATAAGACCTTTTTTTGTCATTATTAAAGAAAATAAAGATGCCAAGAAACGAAAAATATAAACCGTATTTACGACAATTTATTACCAGAATTTAAAGAAAATTAAAAAAAGTAGTAAAAATGTAAAGATACGTGCTCACAGTCATGATGATGGAAGTATAAATAATGTTAAAGAACAAATAATTATGAAACCACAAGATTTGGACGTTCACATGAATGCACGTAATTCGTTAATTTGTGAAGAAATCTTTGAAACTGATTTTATTTCTGAACAAGGTGAGTTTGACAGAAACAAAGAAAAAGTATTGAAAGACAAAGTGATATTGTTAACTCAACTTCATCATTGAGCAATCTAACACAAATCGATCCAGCGACTTTGAAGTCAATCTCACTTATAAATAGGGGAATTGGACATTAGTCAAAATGTTTTATTGATTGACAAGATGACCTCAAAATCAACAAATTTAAAGGAAAAATGCTATAAATAAGGAAATCAGCATTCAACGTTTGATATTTGGCCTTTGCAGTAAGGAAATTTGACTTCCAAGTCAAAACTTCGACAAAAAACATTAAATCAGCCATCATTATGAGAATTGTATGTCCACCCATGATATATCACAATGCTTTCTGAAATTAAATATTATAAATAAATTATATTATATCTTTAGGACTAAAAATAAAAAATAAGAATCTATTTTACGATACGTTTCTCACGTAGGTGCGAGATTGACATATTTTGCTTGTCCTATATGCTTGTAAAACATATTATTGGTAAGTAATTAACGATTAATTAATAATTGTTTAAATTATTTGTTTCTGAAAGCGCGTTGGTTTTAGCAAAGTAAAATGACATGAATATCTGCACAAAAAATTTTTTTTCACTTATATTTCTATCACATTTCACGCGATATTTAGTTCTTAGTAAAACCGACGTAACGGTGGACTTTGTTAATATTTTATTTTAGGTTTCTACGACTGCTTTTTTGGCATAACTGTGGCATAGACACACGTCTAGGTAGAACTAATATGGAATATATATATTTTTTCATAATGTACAATGCTATTATTTAAACATCTCAAAGACAAAGGCTGCGCCAAAGAAGAAAAGACACAAATTAATCAAAATTACAAAAATTATAAAAATTTTATAAATTTTTTATTCTACCTAGGTCCACTTTACCAAATCAGACTATGACCTATAGGGTGAAGTGCCATGCATTACTTAATTTCAACTGTAAAATTACTTCTATTTTATTCCCCATTTACCTTTTTTTGACTTTGATTTAATGTAAATTTGGTTTGGTCGAATAAATTTTTCAGCCTATTAGAAGATCAAATAAACGTAATTTCACTCTATTTTGCTGCTTGGGATAATATTAATACTGTATTAATTTAATGTTTATTTTAAATTGTTGTTTAATAAGACATAAAAATATTACAATTATATTTAAATTTTAAAAAAAATTGAAAAATTGATATTACAGATAAGAACTGATAATACCTTTTCAGTTAGGTAGAATTAATTAATCGAAACGGAATCTCCCAAAAAACTGATGTTACAATGTAATTATTATGCTAAAATCATAATATTATTTTTCTATCATTACTTACATTATTATAGATATAGTTAGAAAAGAGAAATATGAAATATGAATCTCTCTCTTACATTATTGTGTACCACTCTGTATATAATAATATATAATAATAAAAAGATCGGGTGTATTTTCAGTGACAGGTTTTGTGACAAATTCTAAGATAAATCGATAAATTAATTTTTTATACATATTTTTCTGATAAATTAGGAAAAACAAATATTATAAAATACTATAAAATAGATATTATAACGATGACATAGAATTTTCATCCATCAATAATTTCAGACTGGTATTAATAATCCGTTCTAATGTTTAAGACCATCTTAAGTATAGTTTAAGACATTATAAACCAATTACAGAGCCGTATTAACATCTTAAGACATTATTTAAGATGGCCTTGAAATAAGAACGGATTATGAAATATCGGCCAGTCTGGACATTTTTGCAAAGAATTTTTGTTTTATACAGCTTGGTTATACACCACAAAAATATAAATTAAATATGTCCAATCATGTTGGTATGTAATATTCGAATTGATAAATGTGATGTTACTAAAAAAGTTTTTGTTCAGTAGAAATTATAACTAAATTCTCTATTTTAAAGATATTCTATTTCACAAAGCTGTCTACCCCAATCAGAGTGTCTGTATGCGAAATATATAATCCGGGAAACATAATTCGAATTTGGGCTCAAGATTCTGAATCTGACCAGTGGTTTCTGTTGTGGAATGGATCGCTTCAGACTGTGCCCCCAGCATCTAGACTATTTTCTCCACCCTTAGCGTTATGTTACTTTAAAACAAAAATGTGAAGAATTTAAGTCTAGCTCATGGGACTATTACACCAAGATAGATGCTTTGATGCTTGTTGGTACATTGTATTGATCCTTCCCAGCAATCCCAAAGAATCAGTATGACTGAAAAATTAAAAAGAATTAAACACCACGTATTTTCACAAAAGAATGAAAATGTTCATAATTTAACAACAATTTTTTTTAAGCGCAATAGATATTCGGTCCAGCTTCAACTTGACATTTTAATACATATAATATTTTCATGAAAGGTATTTAATCATCGATAGGCTAATTAATTTAATATATTCAATTTATTACATTAAAATAATATATTCCATTTTTCTTAATTTTTAACAATAAAAATAAATTTAATTTGGTATAACTTGTAGCAAAAGAAAAAAATTATTTGTAAACATTTGAGAGAATTATCTCGGATATATTTACTCTGATTTTGTGCAATATTGTGCGCAGAGACGCTCGCGTCGTCTTTTATTAAAAAACAATTTAAATTTTTTACAACGTATGAATCTCCCTTTGAATGAACCCAATGAACTACCTAGTTATAGTTTAACTATGTTCCCTGTAAAGTATTTTTTTTTTAAATCTGTTTCTCATAATAGCATTTATTGCATGTTATCTCGTATATTAAAGTTTCATATTTTGTCTTTGCAAGATGAAATAACACTAAAAATACAGAACTTAGATTTGAGGACATTATGTCGCTTAAACCAAGTGAATAAACAATTTTATGATTTAACACAGAGTCCTGTATTGTTTCTTAATAAAAGACGACGCGAGCGTCTCTGCGCACAAGGTTGCACAAAATCAGAGTTTACCTTCCGAGATACTTCTCTCAAATGTTTACAAATAATTTTTTTTGTAATGCTGCAAGTTATACCAAAACAAATTTATTTTTATTGTTAAAAAAATTAAGAAAAATTGAATATATTATTAAGTAACAAAATATGTTATAAATGTATTCAGTAGTTATATTGCGTAAATCGCATGTTTAACCGTACAGATACTTTATAAACGGTTAAACATGCGAAATTTACGCAATATAACTACTGAATACATTTATAATATATTTCGTTACTTTACACCTAGGTGTAACAATTTGAAACAGTTAGATCTTACAGCAAGCAACTTTCATAATTGCGATTTTCTAAAATTTCTTGATAACTGTGGCAGCAATTTAACACACTTACGTTTAAGTATGTGTTATAGTGTCAATAATCTCACCCTATTTAAAATTTCACAAATATGTACAAATAATGCAGGGTTGATTATCCCCCTTCAGGTTGATCCTCATGTTCTTCAGATCTCCTGGGTCCAGAAACATAGACCCTAGATGTCTGTATCCTTTTTAGGCATAAGATACTCTCGGTGGTTTACCGTTGCCTTCCGAGAGGTGGCGATCGAATAAAACCGACGATGTTATGGTCGGATTTGAACTTGGATCTTTGGCTCGTTAAGACAATGAACATTTCTCTAGGATCATGACTTTGGAAATAAAACAATAAAAATCAAATTAACGATATTTAACATATTATATCTTGTAATCCATTTTGCAATTGTCCTATATTCTCATGTGTATTCATACATTCATTGGTAACAGTAATTTATGGATTAATTAATAATTGTTTAATTATTTGTTTAACAAAGATTCTTGATTTTAACAATGTAAAATTAAAATATTGATCAAAACTTTTATTTCATTATTTTCTCAACATTTTAAATATTTAAATAGAACCGACGTAACGGATTTTTCTTAATATTTTATTTGGGTTTCTACGATAATGCTTTCTGATAACCATAATACATGTCGATAAAAATGGGACGTCGAGTCCTATAACTAAGATTTAGCAATTTTCATATTTTCAATTCAGTGAAATAATATCAATTAAACATCTTCTTTACAAAGGCTGCGTCAAAGAAGAGAAAACACAAATTAATCAAAAACAAAAATTTTATAGATATTTTACCTAATTTAAATTTACCAAGTCAATTTCAACTGTACAATTACTTTTATTTTATGCCATTTACCTTTATTCGACATCGATTTGATGTAAATTGGGTTTGGTCGAACAAATTTTTTAGTTTATTAGAAAGTCAAATTTTACGTAATTTTACCCTATTTTGCTGCTTTTGAAAATATTAATCTTTATTAATTTAATTTTTATCTTAAATTCTGTTATTTAATAAGTTAATGGCTATATTTCATCTATATTGATAAATTTTGAAAAAAATTGAAAAAAGACATTACAGATAAGAACTGATGAGACCTATCTCTTAGTTAGGTAGAATTAATTAATCGAAACAAAAACTTCCAAAAAACTGATGTTACAATGTAATTTACGCTAAAATCATAAAATTAAACGTTTTATCGTTATTTACTTAATCATTTAGATAGTTAGAAAAGAGAAATATGCATTTTTTTCTTACACTACATACAGAGTGTACCAAAAAGATTGAATGTCCTTTCAATGACAGATTCTGTGAAAAATTCTAAGATAAATCAATGAATTAAACTTTTATACATATTTCTATGATAAATTAGGAAAACAAAAATATTATAAAATACTATAAAATAAATATTATAAAGATGACATTTTTCTACATCTTAAAAACTAAAAATAGATTTATGAAATACCGGAAACCATTTGGATAATTTTTTATAAAGAACATTTTGTCTTTCAAATAATTTAAAAACAATATCGAATATGTAAATTTAATGTGAAATGTTTATTTTTAATTTTTCACTTAGTCTAGATTATTTAAAACTAATTTTAATGTTTATTATCACATATGTGAAATGGTTATTTTTTATTTAAAAATGCAATGTTAAAAAAAAGTATAACCTGTACAATGTGACAATGAACAAAGGATGATTGTTAAATAATTTAAAACACAATCAAAAATTGGTGACGCGTATAACTAAATAGAAAAACCGAAAACTCGAATTTTTTTGGTAACCAAGATCTTTTTCTTCGTTAACCATTTGTAAAATCCACCATACTGCAATTAAAATTATTACATATTATTCGAATAACTGTCGCTATTAAATGCAATTATACAACGAAATGAATTTGATTTCAAATGTTGTATGCATGTACCATCTTTATAAAAATTTTGAAAAATATTTATTAATTCCTTAAATTTTTGTCTTTTTTTCATCACGTTTCGTGGCGAAAAAGTTCACGTGAAAAATTTGACATTTCCACAGTTGGAAAAAATAACATGATTGCCAAGTCGAAATTTTGGAGTTCATGTAAAATATATTCACTTTTCATGTTTCCGCTCTTTTATGTAAGTTAATTATCGCTATGAACATTTTGTCTTTGATACTTTTGAAATTAAATCGAGAAATATGTAGCCAAGCAATTAAATGGAAAAGTGACAATATTATTTGCTGAACACTTCACGGAATCTTTCACTAAAAGGAATCCAGTTTTTTACAATTAAATTAATATTTCTAACTTCCAAAATATTTCAAAATGTCCAATAAAATTGAAGATAGCAGACTTATGCTGCAAAATTGGCCAACTTGTTTGAAAAGGGGAGACGACGGAGTTGCGTCGAGATTTTGAAGTTCTTGAATTCTTCATTTAGTTACTTGATCATTTTCACAGAAGCAGAACACAAATTTTCGATTCACGTGTATGACATCGTGAAAAACAAAATTAATTTTCCAGAGGTAAGGAAACTTTTATTGTTTAGTATTTGTCTGTTTTGTATAACTAATTTATAAAGTTGTGGCGAACATAACAGTAGAAAACTGTAGAAAAATACTAATTGTATACCACGTGTTTCCACGCGTTTCTATTTTCTCTTGTTTTTTATTTTTTTATTTAACAAGTTAGAATAGGATAACCATATTCGGTTCTTAAGAGGTTAATACCTAAACTGAAATTCCATAAAAATTTTTGAAAACTTATCTTGGTCGAAAATAAAGTAAAAAATTCAAAAGATAGTTTTTTCTTCGAATATTATTAAAAATTACCATAAAACAACAATTGTTGACATTTCAACCTGGCACTATTGATTAGCTTTATTCGCAACGTTTTATACCCTTGGTTTGGGTCCTCTTCAAACAATATTAAAGATCAAAAAACGAAAAATGTCCACTAAAAATGACCGAAATTATAACTAATAAATAGAACCTACAATTTTTACATTTTATAACGTGTTTTTACATTTTACATTTTAAATTGCAAAGAACAAATAATTGTGTGTCGAAATTGATAGTTGTATTGAATTTTTTTATGTACATCATTTCGGCAATTTCTCTTTTTCTGGTATGTCTTTCCTTGTGTAAAACTGTTGGATTGATGCCAATCAAGAAAAGGACTCAAACCAAGGGTCAAAACGTAGCGAATAAAGCTATCAATAGTGCCAGGTTGCTGTCAACAAAATAAAGTAAATTAAAAACCTATTTTAAAACACAGCATCCTATTCTAACTTGTTGTTTGATACAATTGCGTCCTACTCTCTATCATTATCTTTTAATGCTTTACGTGAAATGGTTTTATTTAAATAAATGTATTACTAAATAAAGCAGTTTATTAATAAATAATCAAAAATGCCTGTTTTTTTTTTACGATATATAGAAATGCAAAAAATGTTTGTGTAAATAACCTTAATTAATTCTAGTTTTAAAATTTTCGTGGCCATTGATATCGTTAACCGAGAGGGTTTTCGGATGGATGCCACGTACGTGTTGGGCACTTTGCAATAGGCAAAGTGTCCAACACGCACGTGGCATCCATCCGGAAACCCTCTCGGTTAACCTTAATTAATTGTGTTGTAATATTTCAATTCCCATAGTATTATGTTCGGATTTTAATAAAGATTCAAGTTTTTAAAAACCTGTTTTGTATTCATTTATTGTATGTAATTTTGTTCTGAAAAATTTTGATTCTCAAATAACACATCATTTTCAAATAATAATATGTTGTAAATATGGACCTATTTATATATAAATAACTACAGACTGCTCATTATATTATGATTAACAAACTTCAATGTAATTTTAAATTTAATTAAACATAATAATTAGGATTGATATGTATCTAACAATTTAATTAGAGAAATATATCATTTTCAGTCTTAGCTAGATTTTGATAATAAAATCTGTTCGTAATAATATTTTTGCGAATACCTTCACCACGGTAGACTATCCAATCAACAAAGAATATTTCCAAAAAATTTTTGAAAAAAATTATTTAAAAATGTTAATAAATAAATACTCTTTTTTATTTAAAAAATTGTTTACTTTAAAATTTATGTAAAACAAATATTATTTAATATTATTTAATAGTCAAGAATGTAATATTACAAATGTAAATTTTACAAATCAATATTATACAATGTATAATTATTAAAATATTATGTGTGTGATAATTATAATATACAATATATAATAATTTTTATAATAATTCGTGAACAATAAATACCGAAAAAACATTGTCTACTGATTTGATACGCGCCGATTATTTGTGTCTTACAGCACAACTCTCATTGGCACAATAAATTGATTAATCGATTTAACTTTGAATGCTAATAAATATTAAAAATCGTAAATTTACTGCAAAAATCATCAATTATATATAAATTAAAATAGTATATTAGCATCAAAAGTTAAATTAAGCGATTTATATATCTAAATTTACTGACAAATAATCGCAGTCTACCGAATTGATAAAAGTATATTCATACAAATGTCATTATTATTAGGTCAAGATCTAGCGCAAACCAAAAATGACATATTTTTCTTGTTACAAAAATTATTCTCTATATCTTTCATTTTATTTCAGAGAGAAAATATGAATCCCATATTCTCCCGTGATTATTCTTCATGTTGCGCGAGTGCTAGTCGATTTCCCTACGTCGGTTAAATTTCAATAGGAGAAAAAGATGTTAACTTTGTTTATCAATTTGTGAAAAAGAATGTCACTCAATATTCACATAATGCTAACTATCACCATTACATAACTGGGACACCTATCAAATTTCCAACATATGAAGATTTTCCACGAGCATACTGTGTGGTTTGTGTACTTCCTGATATTATCTATTACTGTCCTGTAGACAGTTATCTAATTTTATGTTACAAGGTTTTTTGGTATTTGACAATTTTTACTTTTTAATACAGAGAACTTACGGTTTAAATATCTCAATATCTCCATGGCAAGATGAAATAGAGCTTCCTTATATGCCACAAGAAAATAAATTGGATAAGTGTCATACTCATATTGGTATGTAATATTTGAATCGATAAATATGTTATTGGAGAAGATATGTTTTTGTTCAGCAGAAATTATAACTAAATTTTCTATTTTAAAGACATCCTTTTTCACGAAGCTGTCTACCCAATCAGAATCTCTGTATACGAAATATATAATCCCGGAAACATAATTCGAATTTGGGCTCAAGATTCTGATAGTAAATCTAATCAGTGGGTTATGTTGTGGAATGGATCGCCTCAGACTGTGCCCCCAGCATCTAGACTATTTTCTCCACCCTTAGCGTCATGTTACTTTAAAACAAAAATGTTCAGACTAGAATTTAAGTCTAGCTCATGGGACTATTACACCAAGATAGATGCTGTGATGCTTGTTGGTACATCGAAATTGATCCTTCCCAGAAATCCCAAAGAGAGTATGACTGATTTGTTAAAAAGAATTAAATGCATGCATTGTCACCACGAAAATGAGGATGTTCATAATTTAACAACAGATTAACAACAATGCGCACATGGATATAGTCCAGCTTCAACAGAAATTTGATACATATTGCATTTTTCATGAAAGGTATTGTAATCATCGACATTAATTAATTTAATATATTCAATTAATACATTAAAATAATATATTCAATTTTTCTTAATTTTTTTAACAATAAAAATTAATTTGTTTTGGTATAACTTGCAGCATCACAAAAAAAATTATTTATGAAAGTAATTTGAGAAAAGTATCTTGGAAGGCAAACTCTGATTTTGTGCAACCTTATGCGCACAGACGCTCGCTTCGTCTTTTATCAAAAAACGATTTAAATTCTGTAAAAAGTATGAAACTCTCTTCGGATGAACCCAAGGAACTACCAAGTTACAGTTTCTCTAAGTTCCCTGTAAAGTATTTTTTTAAAGTCTGTTTCTCATAATAGCATTTATTGCATGTTATCTCGTATATTAAAGTTTCATATTTTGTCTTTGCAGGATGAAATAATACTAAAAATATTACAGAACTTAGATTTGATGACATTATGTCGCTTAAACCAAGTAAATAAGCGTTTCTATTATTTAACACAGGACTCTGTACTCTATAAACGGTTAAACATGCGAAATTTACGGAATATAACTCCTGAATACATTTATAATATATTTCGTTACTTTACACCTAGGTGTAAAAATTTGAAACAGTTAGATCTTACAGCAAGCGCCTTTTCTAATTCGGATTTCGTAAAATTTCTTGAGAACTGTGGCAGCAATTTAACACACTTACGTTTAAGTATGTGTTATAGTATCAATAATCTCATCCTATTGAAAATTTCAAAAATATGTAAAAACTTAAAACGTATGTATGTGTGTGTGTAAATATATATATTTATCAAGATTATAGGTAAATTGCATATTGAATTAATTTTTTTTTTAGAATTGGATCTAGGTGATTGTCGATCTATAAGCGACGAAGGATTTTCATATCTTGAAGAGCTACAGAGTTTAGAACATTTCAACGTTAGTTATACAAGAATAAACAATGCAAGACTTTGTAAAATACTGCAAAAAAATCAACAAATACGTCAGTTACATTTAAAACATTTGAAATTAGACCAAGATAGAGCTGCATTCGATTTGAAGAATTCGTGTCAAAACTTGGAAATAATATATTGGCACTCCCTAATTCCTTCTTTTACATCGCGGGGTATTAATGCTCTCGCTGAATGTAAAAATTTACGAAAAATTAGTCTTGAGTAAGTATGTACTATATATTTTTTTTAAATACATGCGAATGTATTCTGTATAAAAATTTATGTTTGCTTCTCTTGCGAGCTTGAAAAAATTATATTGATTTTCTCTTTGCGATTGATGTACTGTAATAATTGTAGCGGTTTTTATTACAGCCTCGAATGCCAGTTCTTTCCAGATAGCTTCAACAGATTATTTTCCTCGTGTCGACGTCTGGAAGAAATTGTTCTGTTCTACGCCAACAATAAAATTCTTGATTCACTAACACAGTGCCAAAACTTGAAACGGTTATATCTTTTCAAATCGATGTCTGTGAAGTCTGATAAATATTCCGTTATTTTCGAACAATGTCCCAAACTGCAAGAGTTACATCTTATGTCGTGTAACACTAATTCCCGTTTGATTAACCAGTGGAGGAATAAATATCCATGTGTGTTTATCTACGTAGAGACTTATGACTATTCGTATAGGTTGATTTATCAGGAGTAGGGGAATACGTAAGGGAAATACTTCCGAGATAAGGTTGAAATATACACCACATTTATGTTATTTAATCAACAGATTTAATTTTTTACCACGGCTTCTATTTCTATTTCTTACATTTTGTTATTTTTATGACTTTGATCATTTAATCGTATTACATATCAATTTGTAATTTGTAGTTATAAAAACTTTTTGACTTTTGAGTTAAACAATAAATAAAACAAATTAACACATTATATCCTGTAATCCATTGTTACAATTGTGGTAATATCCTCGCTGTGTATTCTTAACATCCATAATTAACAGTATTTTGTGGATTTGAATAATAATAATTATTATTCAAGTTAACAAAACTCTGTATTTTAACAATGATGTATTTGATTATTCTATTGATTAAAACTTTATCATTATTTATCAATGTTAAATATTTAAATGGAACACAGAATATTTTTCTAGATTTTATATGTGCACATACAACATATGATGTATATGATGATAATATAAATGCAATTCGGGAAAAGTAGACACTCGCTAGCCCTATAGACATAGATTTCGTAATTTTCGCATTTCGATTCAGAGAAATAATATTATGCTACGATTTTTTTTAAATTAGTCCAAGAGCCCATGACATGAATTTGGGTAGGTGTTTTAGGCAACTTGAAATTATAAAAAAAAGTAAATTTGAATGTGTGCGATTACGGAATGAAGAGTCTGGCAAAAAGTTTGCGGTTATTTTGCAACTGCGCAGCCTAGTACATTTAAAAAAAAAAAGCCTCAAAAAATATACTTTTGGCAAAATAAAATTTAGTTATTTTTTAACTTTAGCACCTATAGAAATAAAAAATCAAAATGCCAGACGTTTTGAATGGTTCTGAAATATAGCCAGATTGCCCCAAAGATCGCCACGACACTAAACTCACAAGTCACGTGACCCCTCATCAATCAGAATTCGGCAAGCGAAGGGCTCCCGGTACTGCGAGGGACTGCTGATAAACTTTCTCTCTCAAACGTATGCCCACGCATAAGACTTTTTCGTCGCTCTCATGCAAAAACTTTAAACGCGTATGTCAAATATTTAAAACCGTGATTTGTCTGGCTTCTTAATAAATATTTTTTATTTTAATTAATAAACGTCCTATAAAAATTTCAGATTGCCTAAAGTATATTTTTTGCGTTTATTAAAAAATCATCTTTGGGGCAATCTGGCTATATTTCAGAACCATTCAAAACGTCTGGCATTTTGATTTTTTATTTCTATAGGTGCTAAAGTTAAAAAATAACTAAATTTTATTTTGCCAAAAGTATATTTTTTGAGGCTTTTTTTTTTTAAATGTACTAGGCTGCGCAGTTGCAAAATAACCGCAAACTTTTTGCCAGACTCTTCATTCCGTAATCGCACACATTCAAATTTACTTTTTTTTATAATTTCAAGTTGCCTAAAACACCTACCCAAATTCATGTCATGGGCTCTTGGACTAAATGTATTTCTTACACAACGGCAAAACTTCATGTGTGTGCGTGCGTGTGTGTGTGTAAAAAGGATATGATTTTTATTACAGTTTCAAGAAGTTTAAGTTAGTCCATTTGATTGTTTGAAATCAGCTTGAACACATTACTTTTCTCCTGTTAACTTTGGGAAGAAGTTTAAGTTTCACAGTCCCATGTTACCCTCACCGATTGTAATTTGAAATCACTGACACAACGCAAAAATTTGAAACAGTTATATCTTAATACTATCGGCATTTGTGACATCAATGAATACTCCGTTAATTTCGAACACTGTCCTAAACTGTAAAGGGACATAAAAAAACTTAAGCAGTGGAACTTAAGCGAATCGACCAATCACAGTCAATACTGCTTGATAATTTTGTTTTTTACATATAACCGAAACTCTTTATTTATTTAATGAATGTTCAGAAACCATTTAGTCAATACGTTTTCATAAAGAACATTTAAAAATACTAACTTTCATTAAATATTTTAAAAAATAATATAAAATATTTTAAATTAAATTTTAAATTTTTTAAATTTACATTTAATCACTGATTATTTAAAACTAATTTTAATGTTTATTACATAATATGAAATGGTTATTTGTCGCATCATTTAAAATACGATGTTAATAAAAAATTATGTTGTATCGACGGACATGGATGATATAAAAATAATTTTATGATTTTAGAATAATAATTATATTGTAACATCGACTTTTTTGGTTTTTGTTTTGATTAATACATTTCAACAAAAATAATTGGAAAAACTATTTTACAAAAAGGAATAAAAGTTATAAAATATGAACATTTTAATATTTGTTTTTTTATGATTAAATCTATAATTAATAAAGGCCATACTGCTAAATGCAGACTAGTACCTATATTATACTGTATTAATACTGTATTATATCTCAAGCAGCAAAGCAGCGGATCTTGAACTAAACCAAAGTCAGATTGTTCTGATTAAATGAAGAATTACCAACTTCCGACATAAAAAATGTCTTAAAAATCAAATAAAATTTAAAGTCTTATGTACAGGTAAAAAATTACATAGTTTACGAAATGCTTTCAAACTTCAGTGATTTTAAAGTTATACATTAGATTATAAATGATCAAATTTTCTCGAAAATGTGCTCTCAAATTCGATTCAACTTACATAACAACTTATAAAACAAAATTAGAGTTCCGTTTGAAGGAAATGTGATCTGGTTGTATTATCTAATTTCAATCTTGTAGGCGATAAGATGTAAATTGGTCAGAATTACCTAATTTTTACCATATATAAGTCCTGTGTGTTTGACTTGACTATTAGGGAATATTTGAAGTGCGAAGCTAAACCTCGCGGCTGTGTTGGAGTTAATCATAAAGTTGAAATTACCATAGAAAATGATTTATAAAAGAAATTAATCTGATTCTAGGTCGAAAGCCCAACAAAATTACCGTGAGAATTAGTTACTGGTCTTGGATAATTGAAAGTTACTATAACTTATAACTATTATGTTGATTCCTGTGTCGATTTGATTTCAACTGTTGGTAAATAATAACATATTTTATTATAAAATCTTCTTTCGTCATCATCAAAGAAAAGAAAAATGCCGAGAAACAAAAAATATAAACCATATCGTTTTACGACAAGCTATTACCGGAATTTGAAGAAAAATAAAGAAAGTAGTGAAAATGTAAAGATATGTGCTCACAGTCATGATGATGCAAGTATAAATAGTGCTGAAGAACAAATAATTATGAAACCACAAGATTTGGACGTTCACATGAATGATGCACGTAATTCGTTAACTCGTGAAGAAATCTTTGAAACTGATTTTATTTCTGAACGTGGTGAGTTTGATAGAAACGAAGAAAAAGTATTAAAAGACAAAGTGACATTGTAAATGCAACTTCATCATTGAGCAATCTAACACAAATCGATCCAGCGACTCTGAAGTCAATCTAACTTATAAATAGGGAAATTGAACATATTAGTCAAAATGCTTTATTGACCGACAAGATGACTTCAAAATCAATTTGAAGGAAAAATGCTATAAATAAGGAAATCAACCCTCAATGTCTGGTATTTGGTTTTGCAGTAAGGAAATTCGACTTGCAGGTCAAAACTTTGATAAAATACATTAAATCAACCATCATTATGAGAATTGTATGTCCCCCATGATATAAATCAAAATGCTTTCTAAAATTAAATAATATAAATAAATTATATTATATCTTTAGGAATGACTAAAAATAAAAACTAAAAATAATAATCTATTTTGTGATACGTTTCTCACGTAGGCGCGAGATTGACATATTTTGCTTGTCCTACATGTAAAACATATTATTGGTAAGTAATTAACGATTAATGAATAATTGTTTAAATTATTTGTTTCTGAAAGCGCGTTGATTTTAGCGAAGTAAAATAAAAATCTGCACAAAAAAAAATTTTTTTGCTTATATTTTTATCACATTTCACGCCACATTTAATTTTAAAACCGACATAACTTTGTTAATATTTTATTTCGTGTTTCTACGACTGCTTTCTGGGAACCGTAACACATGTGGCATAGACACACGTCTAGGTAGAACTAATATGGAATATATACATTTTTTCATTATAAACGTGCAATGTGCATTTAGAGTTTAGACGTCTCGAAGACAAAGGCTGCGCCAAAACAGAGAAGACACAAATTAATCAAAATTACAATAATTTTACAGATATTCTACCTAGATCCAATTTACCAAATCAGACTATGACTTATAGGGCGAAATGCCTGGGATTACTTAATTTCAACTATAAAATTACTTTTATTTTATGCCCCATTTACTTTCTTTCGACTTCGATTTGATGTAAATTAAGTTTGATGGAACAAATTTTTCAACCTATTAGAAAGTCGAGTGGGCTTTTTGGGGTGTATTGGGTGTTTATGGTTTTCAGTCTGTTTGGGCTGGTGTTGTAGTGATTTTTTATGTCTTTAGGGTTGAATTGTTGGTTGTTGTATGGGGGGGGCTAGGTGATGGGGATGTGTGTTTTGGGGCGCTGGGGTTGTCTCGTGCGTGTTTTTGGTGGGTTTGTGGGTGGTATTGTGTGTGTTAGGGGGAAAATGGAGTTCGTCTTTTGGGGTTCTTGTTGGGGGTTGGGTTGTTAGTGCTTTGTATAATGAGTTGTGAGTTTTATTTTTGTTTTTTGTTTTTTGTTCATTACTCTTTTATTTGGTATTGTAATAGTGGTATGGGGGGGTACAGTTATATTTTGTTTTTTTGTTTGGGGCCTTTTGAGTAGTGTTTGCTTTTTGTTTTTTCTCTAGTTTTGTGTTTTTTTGAGTAGGGGTTTTCTGTTGTTTATTGTTTTTTTTTGTTTTTTGGTTTGTTGTGATTTGTGTTTGTTGTTTGTTTCTTGGTTTGTGTTTTTTTGTCTGGTTGTTTTTGGGTGGTGTTTGCGTGTGTGGTGTGTGGTTTGTGTGTTTTGTGGTTGGTGCTCGTGGCGGTGGTGGTGTGTGGTGGTGGTTTTTGTGGTGTTCTCCGTTGCTTGCGCGTGGTTTGGGGTGCTATACTGGGGGGGGGTGGTTTTTAATCTGTGATTGTGGGGCGTTGTGGGGTTTTTGTTTAGTTGTTAGCTTTGTGTGTGGTTGGGGGGGGGGTGGGGGGTGTGTGGTTTGGTGGGTTATCTTAGTTGTGCTGTTTTTCTTGATTGGTTGGGGTTGGGTTTTCTTGGATGTCAGGAAGTGGTTGGGATATGTGTGGTTGAAGTGGGTGGGTTGAGTGCCGCGGGCGTTGTTTTGTGTGTATGGTGGTTTTTGGTTTGGGGTTTGTTGTATCTAGTTGTTGTATCTTGTTTGTGTGTTTTTTGTTTTTGTGTGTGGGTTGTGTTGTGTGGGGTTTTTAATTTGGGGGGAGAAAGCGGGTGGTATGTTTTTCTTTGTTTTTTTTATTAATTTGGTGTTTTTGTGGTTTGTTGTTTTGATTGTGATTGTTCTGTTTTGTGTTGTATGGTGTGGTTTGTGGTTTTTTTTTGTGTTTTTTTCGGTTGTGTTGTTTTTGTGAGTTGATGTGGGTGATAGTGTAGTGAGTTTATGTGCTTTTTTTTGGAGTTGAAACAAGATAGTTTGTTTTGTAGGTTGGATTGTTGGGGTTTTTAGGGGGTTGGTTTGGTTTTTTGTTTTTTGTTTTGTGGTTGTTTTTGTTCTCTCTGTGGTTTTGGACTTTTGGCTCATGTTGGTGTTTTTGTTAGGGGTGTTGATTGTGTGTTGTTTGGATGATTTTTTTTCTTTTTGGTTTTTTTTTGGTGTGTGGTATGGAATTCTTTGTGTGGGGGTGGGTGATTGGTGTTGTTGCTGGTGATTTGGTTTTAGATATGTTGTTTATGTCTCTCTTTTGGTTGGTGTTTGTTTTGTGTGTCTGATTTTGATGTGTGATTGTGCTTTTGTGTGTTTTGTGTGGTGGTTGTTGTTTGATTGTGTTGTGTGTGTGTTTGTTGTGTGTATGTGTGTAGTTTTTGTGTGTGTTTGAATGGTCGTTTGTGTTGTTGTGGTTGTTTGTTTGGTGTGTGAATGGATTTTTGTGTGAATGTTGATGGTTTTCTTTTTTGTTTTTTTTGTATTTTATTGTTTTTTTTATGTATTTATTTTTTTTATTTATATTTAATTTTTTTTTTTTGTTTGTGTTTTCGAATTTGTGTTTGTGATGTCTTGTGTGTTGTGATGATTTGTGTTGCTGATGATGAATGTGTTTGTTTTTGTTTGTTGTTTGTGTTTGTTTTTGTTGTGTTTGTGTGGGAACGAAATGTGGGTGGAAAAACTCGAAATCAGATCCGAGCCGTTATCCCCAGTTTTTTAACCCATTGCATCCTGAACTCTGTGTTGTTGTGTGGCTCTGTGTTGTTGTGTTTTTTGTGTTGTGTTGTTGTTTTTGTTTATTTGTGTTGTGTGTGTGTTTTGTTTGTTTTTGGTTTTTCGTGTTCAAATATGTTTTGTTTTTGGTGGTGTGTTGGGGGTTTTTGGTTTTTGTGGTTGGTTTGGTTGGGTGTTTGGTTTTATATGTTGTTGTTTTTGGTTGTTGGTTGTTTTTATGTGTTTTCTGTTGTGTGTTGTTTTTTTGTTGGTTTGATTTTTTTGGCTTTGTTGGATTGTTGTTGGACCTGTATGGGTTTTTTTTTGTGGTTTGTTTTTTTTGTTTTTGTTGAGAGAGACTAATTTGTTTTTTGTTTGTTTGTTGTTTATTTATGTTTGGTTTTTCTATTTTGTAATGTTTTTTTGTTGTGTTGCGTTTGTTTGTTTTTTTTTGGTTGTGGTTGTTTTTTGTTTGTTTTTTTTTTTTTAATTTTCAGAACAAATATTTTCTTTTCGTTTTTTTTTTTTTTTTTGATGGGGGAGTTATATTCTTGGTGGGTGATGGTTTGGGTGGTTGGCTTCTTGTTTTTTTTTGCTCGTGTTTGTTGTGTGGTGGTTGGTTTTTGTGTTTGTTTTTAGGGTTGTTTAGGGTTTGTTATTGTTTTTTGTTGTTGAGGTTTTTGGTTTTTTTGTGGTTTTTGTGGTATTTTTTGTCTGGGGTGTTTTTTTTTTTTTTTTTTTGGTCGTGGTGGTGGGTTGTTGGTTTTATTATTGCTGAGTTGTTAGTGTGGCTCTGTGTTGTTGTGTTTTTTGTGTTGTGTTGTTGTTTTTGTTTATTTGTGTTGTGTGTGTGTTTTGTTTGTGTGTGTTGTGTGTTTTTGTTTGTGTTGTGTTTTGTTTTGTGTTTTTGCGTGTTTTGTTTTGTTGTTGTGTGTGTTGTGTTTTTGTGTTGTGTGTGTTGTGCGTGTGTGTTTTGTTTGTGTTGTGTTTTTGTTTTTGTTTATTTGTGTTGTGTGTGTGTTTTGTTTGTGTGTGTTGTGTGTTTTTGTTTGTGTTGTGTTTTGTTTTGTGTTGTTGTTTTGTATGTTTTTGTTTTGTTTGGATGTATTGTTGTTTTTTGTGTTGTTGTGGTGTGTTATGTTCTGTGTGATTGTGTTTGTGTTTGTGTTGTTGTAGTGATGTAGATGGGTGTTTTTTCTTGTTTTGTTTTTTTTGTGTTTTATTTTGTTTTGTGTTTTTTTTGTTGTTTTACTTTTAATTTAATTTCCTTTTTGTTTTTGTGTTTTTGTTTTATCTTGGTTGTTGTTGTTTTTTTTTTGTTGTTTTTTTTTTGTTTTTTTTTGATATTTTGTTTTTGTTCTTTTTGTTTGGTTTATGGTTTTCGGTGTGTTTTGTTTTTTTAAGGTTGGTGTTTTTTTGTGGTGTGGGTTAGTTTGTGGTTTTTTTTGTTGGTTTTTTTTGTTTTTGTTTTGTGTTGTTTGGTGTGTCTTGTTTTTTATTTTTTTAATGTGTTTGTAGTTGTTTTTTTTGTGTTTTTTTTTATATAGGATTGATGTACGGTTTTTTGTGTTGTTTTGTCTGGTTGTGTGTTTAGTTTGTTGTGTGATGTTTTATCCCTAGACGATGGCTAGTTCCATTGTTTTTTTTCTTTTTTTTAAATTGATTTTTTTATTGTATTGATTTTTTTTTATGAACTCTGTGTTGTTGTGTGGCTCTGTGTTGTTGTGTTTTTTGTGTTGTGTTGTTGTTTTTGTTTATTTGTGTTGTGTGTGTGTTTTGTTTGTGTGTGTTGTGTGTTTTTGTTTGTGTTGTGTTTTGTTTTGTGTTTTTGCGTGTTTTGTTTTGTTGTTGTGTGTGTTGTGTTTTTGTGTTGTGTGTGTTGTGCGTGTGTGTTTTGTTTGTGTTGTGTTTTTGTTTGTTGTGTTTGTTTTGTTGTGTGTTTGTTTGTTGTTTGCTTGTTTTGTTTGTTTGTTTGTTTGTTTGTTTGTTTTGCTTGTTTGCTTCGTTTCGTTTTGCCGGTTTCGCTCGTTTGCTCGCTCGTTTCGTTTCGTTTCGACTGCTCGGTTGTTTTTGTTTATTTGTGTTGTGTGTGTGTTTTGTTTGTGTGTGTTGTGTGTTTTTGTTTGTGTTGTGTTTTGTTTTGTGTTTTTGCGTGTTTTGTTTTGTTGTTGTGTGTGTTGTGTTTGTTGTGTTGTGTGTGTTGCGTGTTTTTTAACCCATTGTTTCCTGTTTTGTGTTGTTGTGTTTGTGTCTGTGTTGTTGTGTGTTTTGTTTGTGTTGTGTTGTTGTTTTTGTTTATTTGTGCTTTTTTGTGTGTTTTGTTTCTGTGTTTGTGTGTTTTTGTTTGTGTTTGTTTTGTTTTGTGTTTTTGCGTTTTTTAAGTTTGTTCTTGTCATTTGATTTCTGAAAAAACGGTGTTAAGAAACTGTGCTTTGTTTGGATTTGTAGCCAACGCAAATAAATCTTTAAATCCGGATAAAAAATCGACCGAGAAATTAGATCCTGTTTGACTGTGTTTTGTTTAGAAAGTAAGAAAATTTTGTGTGTTGTGTTTACTGTTTGCATATGTGTATTGTGTTTTTGTTGTTTTGTTTAAAATTTTGTGCTTATGTTTTCTGTTTTATTTGTGTGCTTTTGTGTTGTTTGTTTGTGTTTGTACATTTTTTGTTTTTGCGTGTTTTGTTTTGTTGTTGTGTGTGTTGTGTTGTAGTGTTTTTGTGGTGTGTGTGTGTTGTGTTTGTGTTGTTTTGTAGTTTTTTGTTTGTGTTGTGTTTTCTATAAAATGTGTTTTTGCGTGTTTTGTTTTTATTTCTGATGTGTGTTGTGTTTGAACTTTGTGTGTGTGTCATGCGTTTCTCAAAAATACGATTTGAAAAAATTTTTTGTTTTTGTTTGTTTGCTCGTATTTGTTTCAGATTTTATTTACGAGAAATTCGGCAAGACAGACGACAATACAAAATTGTTCCGTAGTGTGTGTTGAAGCAAGTGTTTTGTGGTGTGTGTGCCAAGAAAAAAGTTGTTTTCCGTCAATTCAATTAAATAATCTATCTAAAACATATTCAATTTTTGTTACGTTTGTGTTTTGTTTGTGTTGTGTTTTGTTTTGTGTTTTTGCGTCTTTTGTTTTGTTGTTGATGTTTGTAATTTTGTGCATTGTAAGCAATGTGTTTCTGTGTTGTTGTGTTTTTTGTGTTGTGTTGTTGTTTTTGTTTATTTGTGTTGTGTGTGTGTTTTGTTTGTGTGTGTTGTGTGTTTTTGTTTGTGTTGTGTTTTGTTTTGTGTTTTTGCGTGTTTTGTTTTGTTGTTGTGTGTGTTGTGTTTTTTTGTTGTGTGTTTTGTTGCGTGGTTTGTTTACTTATATTTTGTCTTTTTCTTTTTTTTGTCTTGTATTTGTTTATTATTAATTTGTTTTGTTTTGTTTGTTTGTGTTTTGTTTGTTTTGTTTGTGTTTTCTGTTTTTTTATTTTTTTTGTTCTTTTTTTTATATTTTTTTTTTCTATTTTTTTTTGTATTTTTAAACATTTTTTATTTTTTTAAATCTTTTTTTTGGGGGGTTGGGTGGGGGGTGGTGGGTGGTTGGGTGGTGGGGGGTGTGTGTGTTGTTGTGTGGGTTTGTTTTGGGGGGTTTGTGTGTTGGGTTGTGGGGGGTGTGTTGTGTGTGTTTGTGGTGTTGTGGTAGGGTGTGTGTGTGGTGGGGTGGGGGGGGGGGGTGGTGTGGTGGGGGGGGGGGGGGGGGGTGGGGTGTGGGGCGGAGTGTTGTACTATTAGTTAAATTGCCATAACCTACTACACACTAATCCAGCTTACTTACATACACTAAATATGTGTCATCGGGGGTGGTGGGGGGGGGTGGGGGGGTTGTGGGTTGGGGGGTGGGGTGTGGTGGGGGTGAGGGGTGGGGGTGGTTGGTGGGGGTGTGGTGGGTGGGGTGGGCCGGGTGGTATGGTGGCGAGGAGTGTCTGGTGTGTCTATGTGGCTAGCGGGAGTTTGGAGGGGGTGGGGGTGGGTTGGTGTGAGGGGGGGTGGTGGGTGGGGGGGTGGGGGTGGTGGGGGGGTATGGGGGAGATGTGGGGGGTGTTGTTGTGGTCTCAAGACGACGCCCCGAGGTCAAAGAAAAGGAACACCTAAAAGATATCGTTCGAATCAGGGGGGGGGTAGTGGGGGGAGTGGATGGGGGGGTGGGGGGGGGGGATTACATGTTATTATTTCCTAGTGGTAATAACGAGGGCGCTTAGAACATTAAGACTGAGGGTGTTGAAACAATAATTGAGAGTGGTAGAAGGTATGGTATAACAAGTTGCCAAATAAAAGATGGTTGGGGGTGGTGGGAGGAGGTGGGTGAGGGGGTGGGTGGGAGGGAGGGGGGGAGGGGGAGGTGGGGGGGGGGGGGGAGGGGGGGGGGGGTGGGTTGGGGAGGGGGGGGGGGGGTGGTGGGTGGGATGGTGCAGGGTGGGGGGGTGTGGGGGGTGGTGGGGGGTGTGAGTGGGGGGGCGGGGTGGGGGTGGGTTTGGGTGGGAAGACTGAGGTGGGGGGGGGTTGGACGGGGAGGGGGGGGTGGCGGGTAAGAAGTGTTATTTGAAGAATAGGTAATCCACTGAGAGCGGCGGGGGGGGGTGGGGGGGGGGGCTGCGGAGGGCAGGGTGGATGGGCGTTGCCATCGCCGATTATAACATAGTGCGGCCCAAACTGGTGGTCGCTGCCGTACCACCAGATGAAAACAAATTGAGACCACCAAAGGGGGTAAGCTGGGGGTCGGGGGGGGGGTGGGGGGAGGGGGGGGGGGTGGGGGAGGGGTGTGAGGGGGGGGGTGGGGGGGGGGCTGGGGGGTGGGGGCGGGGGGATTATGGGGGGTTGGGGGGGGGATGGTGGGATAAAAAAAAACTGACTCTGACTAGGTGGGGGGGGGGGGGGGTGGGCGGTTGTGGGGGAAGGGGAGGGGGGTGCGGGGAGGGTGTGGTTGTGTGGGAGCAGTGGGGGAGGGTGGGGGGGGGGGGGGTGGGGTGCGGGGGAGGGGGGGAGGAGGGGGGGGTGTCGGTGATGGGGGGGGGGTTATGGTGGGGGAGAGGGGGGAGAGGGGGGAAGGGGGGGAGTGGCGTTTATAAAATCGAAATATAATCTACATATAAATACCCGGTTTTAAGATTTTTAAATGAATTTTGTTTTTTTCTTACAGACTAGTGACAACGATCGGCGCTCATAGTCACCTATTTGAAAAAAAGCGCAGTTTCAATTGGACTCTTTGAATACCGGCTGGGAAGTCAGCCGACCCACCAGCCCTGTGGCCCGCTAAGGGATTGGTAACAGTAAAAAATTTCATTTATTTAGATTATTAAGGGCGAGTGCGGGGGGGGGGGGGGGTGTGGGGAGTGGTTGAGGGTTGGTTGTAGGGGGGGTGCTGGGGAGTGTGGGGTGTGGGAGGGCGGTAGGGGGGGGTGGAGAGGTGTGGGGGGGGTCGGGGTGGGGGGTAGAAACGATATACTATTCCCTAACTATAAATGTGAGGGATGTGTTGAGGGGTGTTGTGAGGTTGAGGGTGGGAGGTGGGAGTAGAAGGGGTAGGGTTGGATGGGGCGGGTGGAGGGGGAGGGGTTGGGGGGGGGAGTGGTTGAGGCGGGGTGGAGTTGTTTAATTCAAGTATGATTGGTGGCAATGGTGTGTGGGGTAAACAGATATATTTAATTCAATCTCTTATGTTGATTGTATTATTTAGAACACCCATGCGCGCCGCAAATAGCGAAAATAATTTAAAACTAGGGTGTGGTGGGGGGGGTGGTGGGTGTAATCATGTAATACATCCATTAAACATTTTTAAAACCCAAAAAAACACCTAAAAAACTCGAAAAAATCTAGATGATAAGGAGTGTGTACGGGGTTGTAGGATTTGGGGTTGGGGAGGGGGGTGGTGGCGGGGGGGGGGGGGGTTGGGGGGGGGTGTTAGTGTTATAGGGGGATGGGTGTGGAGAGAGGGTGGGCGGGGGGTGAGTGGGGGGGGTGGGGGTCGTTTGTGGTGAGGTGGTGAGTAGGGGTGAGGGGGGCCTCCCATAAGAACGTAGTACAAAGCTTATTATTTCCTTATACTCGAACTTTATAGTTTTATATCAAAATGTTTGTGAGGTGTGGGTGTGGGTGGGTTGGTGGGTGGGAGGAGGTGGGGGGTGGGGAGAGGGGGTTTAGGGGGGTTCATGTGTGGGTGATTGTGTGAGGGGGGGGGGGGGGGCTTTTGGGAGTTGTTGGGTAGGGGGCGGTGGTTGAGGTGGGGGGGTGTTTTGTATGTGGCGGGTTCCTATTTCCTCTATTGTGCGCAGAACCTTATCCTGTAATCCCGGCGCAAGACATATTACAGGTTATTTTCCTGTAATATTTTCTTGTAATCCAAGCATGTAGTACGAAAATATTACAGGATATTACAATACTTATAGTATGTAATTTCGTATAATATTTTTATGTAATCACTGCAATATAATTTTCTGTAATATATTGTAGTTTCTTTCCGTAAGGGGATGGATCATCAAAATCAAGTCTCCAATCGTATTCAATTGTAACATAGGGTGGGAGTGGGTTGTTGAGGGGGGATTAGGGAGTGTATGGAGGGGCGGGGGTGTGGAGTAGAGTTTGGGAGGTGTTGTGTTGGGGGGGGGGGCGGTGGGGTTATGCATGGGAGGGGGGTCGGGGTGGTGGGGGGGGAGGGGTGAGTGTGGTGGGGGTGGGGTGGGGGGGTGTGTGGGAGCGTGAGGTGGTTGGGGGTGCTGGTAGGCGGGCTGGTGGGGGGGGGGAGGGGGGTGGGTCGGCGGCGGGTGGAGGCGGTCGGGGGGGCGGGTGGGGGGGGGTGGGGAGGTGGTGGTGGGGGGGGGAGGGGTAGACGGGGGGGTGGGGGGGGGGGGGGTGGTGGGGGGGGGTGGTGGGTGGTGGGCGGGTGGCAACACCATGCCAAAGAACAGTGCACGAAGTGACAGCACGATTTGCAAAATCGTGGACGTTGCTAATAACCAATTTATCAAAGTTTGCGACATTAAACCAATGGAACCCAAAACCATGCGCACGGAGATACACGGTTCCTCATGAAAATTCTTTTGCAATCGATGGGGATAGTTTTTCACATCGCACTAACACGTTACCTTTAACCGCTGAATGCAGATAATGTCTAGATATTAGTATGATGCTTTTATTGGCTTATTTACCATATTCTCTCAATAAAATTACTGTTTATGAACATAACAGGATAACGCTTTCTTATTAATTTCTTTTCATCCTTTTGTTCCCATTTCGTTTACTTCTTTTAATCCTTTGAAATCATCCTAATTTCGATGGTCACTTCCTTATGTTCTTGTACTCTCTTTTAGATCTTTTGTAGATGCTCTTGACTTATTCTCTGAATTACATTTATACCGTATTATAGTTTTTTCTATACTACACTTAAATTAGTTCTTTTTTGCAACATTACATGTCAAGTCAGCCCCCCTCCTCACTCTCTCGCCCTCCCCCTTGCCCCCCTTCCTCCTCCCTCCCCCACCCCCCCCCCATGCCTTCCCCTCCACCCCCCCCCTTTCTTAAACCCCCCAACCCGCCCACCCACCACCCCACCCCCCACTCACCCCCCGCACCCACTACCCCCATCCCCTTACCCCCCCCCCCCCCCCCACCCCCCACCCCCGCCACCCACCCCGCCCCCCCCCCCCCCCTCCGCCCCCCCCTGCGCCACCCACACAACAAGTCCCGTTCAGACTCCCGAAAACCTTCGTGTAGTTGTTGTATCTTTTTTATGGTAATCCTAACACATCTCAAATTATAACCTATTGATTTATTTTATTTTATAGCGGTGTTTTTTTTTTGTTTGTGTGTTTGTTTTATTTTTATATGTATTTTTTATTATTTTTTTATATTTTTATTTGTGTACTTTTTTATTGGTGTTGCCGATCTTAGCTGAGTATTTCCGTTGAGTTACCTTTAATCTTTACGCCATCGAAAACATAAAATAAGCAATAATGCTATAACTAAGTGCATTCTTATGGTTTTTGTGTTGTGTATCCTCACAATTTTCCATCCGCGAAACACTTGTTTTTTGTTCACCCTCCCCCCCACACCCTCCACCCCCTAATAATATTTGACTTGTTGTATCGTTTATTATATATCGAGGGAAACATTTATTTTTTACGATATACGTGTATAGTTTGGTATTCACTCCGTTTTATTTCACGTTCGCCCCGCCGCCCCCCCTCCCCCCCCCCCCCCCAGCCCCCCCTGTCTACTCCACCTGCCTCTCTACGACCAAACCAACCCCCCCCCCGTCCCCGCCTGTGTACCCACCTGTCCCCCTTCACCCTGCTCCCTACACACCCACTCCCCCACCCCCGACCCCCTCCGGTCAAACCCCGTCACAGCCGTACACCCAAGCACCTTATCCCCCCTCCATTCCCCCCAGCACTCCAGAACCCGTTCTACCCACCCACACCCCCACCTTCCCTCACCCCCACCTACTGCACCCGCCCACCCGACCCCTCCCCCCCCCCCCCCACCCCCCGTCATCCAACCCCCACCCCACCCCTATATACCACCCTGCTATCCCCCCCCGTACCGTACATGGACTCCTCCGCCAACCCCCCCCTACCCCACATAGCACCCTCCCTTCTCTTCATCCCCCCTTCTCACCTTGCCCCCCCCTCCCCCCCCCCCCCCCCCCCCCCCCCCCCCCCCCCCTGTACCAACCCCCATACTTTTGAGTGTCTTTGTGTATTGTTTCTTTTTTTTTTTTATATTTTAGTTTGTTGTGTTGTTTTATGTTGTTAGTTCCTTTCTTTCTTTTTTTTTATTTTAAAATTTTTTTGTATTTTTCATTATTTTTTAATTTTTTTTTGTATTTTTTATAATTTAAAAAATTTTTTTTTTAAAGTAGTGAACAACTACTCCCCCCACACCAAATCATCTTTTTTTATATCTGTTTTTTTTGTTGATTT
>CABEGB010001283.1:94231-158708 GCA_901521435.1 Crematogaster levior | reverse complement strand
GTGGGACAAAGTGGTGGCCAGTGATGGACAATACTTTGATTAATCTGTTCATTCAATTTGTTCTGAAATAAATGCATTTTTGACCACAAAAAAACGGACCGAATTAATTTATACTCCCAATATATCAAGCTACCATACGACCGATCTTGCCAAACTCTTCATTTTGACTATCCCGAAATGACCTTCGTGTAATTTTTCAATTACAGCTTCTCGTAGCTTAGAGGGGATAATTACCCTTAATCCCCACATTCTTAATTAAACATTCTTTTTCAAGATGAATTTCATCTTTACGCAATGCATAAGGTTGTAGTTTATTTGGCCAACTTTTAAGATTGCATTCTGGCCATCCTTTTATTACCATCTGTTTTACAATAGATAGAGTTTCGTTTTTTGCAGTTTCGCGTGCTGCTAATTTATAGTTTAAACATGTAAAGTTGTTTGTATAAATATGATAAATATATAAATCTCCCTTTGATTTCTAAAATGTTATTAGTTTCTGATTTACCGGTAATTTCGATAAAGTATGAGCCACGATATTATCTTTCGTACTAATGCAATCAATATCGTAATCAAATGCCGATAAAACAAAACTCCAATTTTGCAATCTACTCGTTGCCATTTTGGGTATACCTTTTTCCGGGTATCTCCTTCCGAAAATATTCTGGACAATGGTTTATTGTCCGTTTTCAATAAAAATTTGTGTCCGAATAAATAATCATAAAATTTGTTACCCCGAAAATTATCGCCGCTGCTTCTTTATCGATATAGGAATAATTTTCTTGTGTTGCAGTTAATCGCGTCGATGCAAAAATCACTGGCCGATTATCATCTTCGTGGCTGGCTAATTCATGCACCTAACTCGTTAGGAAAAGCGTTGCACGTTAATTTTAATGGTAAAGAAGGATTGTAATTTACAATTACATTTTTAAATTCAATTTTTGCTTTTTCAAATGCATCTTTATCCCAAAAAATTTTTCAGAGTTATTACGTATATTTTCAGAGTTGTTACATTTGTATAGTAGAACTAAAATTTTAACGCGATCTTTGAATAATCTTCCATAATAAATTAATTTTGCCTATCATTAATTGTAATTCTTTGTAATTTTTAGGTTTATTCATTTCAGCAATTGCCTCATAATTTATATTTGAGGTAATCGACATCACCTTATGTACAAAGAGGGTGGCTGGCCTAGTGACGGACTGGAGAGTCTCGAATGAGCTCTCCGGCTCTGATCACAAACAAATACGTCTAACTTTTTGTCACATATCGGAGGACAAATGGACGCGCAATCCAAAAAAGACTGATTGGGAGGGATACAAAACTGCCTTGTCAGCCAACCTCAAATCATTCCCAACCAAATTCTTCAACAAGAATGATCTTGACACGACGGCACTCTTCATGAAGGGCGCCATAATAGATGCCTATGAAGCAAACTGCCCGCTGAGGAGGAGTCAGTCTTCCACCAAAGCTCCCTGATGGAGCAAAGAGCTCATGAGGCTCAGGTCGGAGACTAGGAGACTCTTCAATAAGGCCAAGAAATCTGGCTCTGCAACCTGCTGGGAAACCTTTAGAAGCGCACGGCGGGAGTATAGCAAAGCCATCACTTCAGCCAAACGACTGAGCTGGAGGAAATTCTGTGAAAGCATAGAGAGCCTCCCGGAGGTATACAGGGTTAATAGAATCTTTAACTCTGATAGTCGTTCGCAAATGGGCTGTCTCCTGACGGACACTATACAGGGAATCTCACTGAATCACTCACACTCCTGATGGAGACTCACTTCCCAGGTTTTCAACCTTGGACATCACAACACCTCTCTTCTGGGGTGCTCGCATCCGGGGGCTATAAACCCAGGGAGTGGATGCTAGCGGCTGAGGTGGTGCATCCGAAAGATATAGAGTGGGTCATTCACTCCTTTGACCCCTACAAACAACCAGGACCGGATGGAATCTACCCCATCCTCCTTAAAGAAGGATTAGTACCACTACTGGGACCCCTTACAAAAATCTTTAGAGCAAGTATAGCTCTGAGACATGTCCCACTGGCCTGGAGTGGCACTAGAGTGTGCTTAATTCCTAAACCAGGCAGAAATGACCATATTACGGCCAAAGATTTCAGACCCATCAGCCTCACCTTCTTTTTGCTGAAAACATTAGAGAGATTGGTTGAGGGTTTCATAAAAACAGGGCCTTTAGTTTATAGAACTTGTCCTCTTGTCAGTACACCTACAGGGAGGGCAAGTCCACACACTGCCCTACATCATCTTGTGAGCAGTATTGAAACACAATTTACAGCCAAAGGGTACGCCCTAGATGTCTTTTTGGATATTGAGGGAGCTTTGATAGCACCCAGTCATTATGAGGGCCATGGCCAATCACAACATACCAGTTGCCATTATCGACTGGACACTAAGCATGTTGACAGGTAGGCTTCTAACTGTCAATCAGGGAGACTTGACACTGAGAGGTGTTCCCGCGAAGGACTGTCCACAGGGTGGAGTTCTGTCTCCACTGCTGTAGTGCCTCGTGGTGGATGAACTCCTAGTCAATCTACAGAAAGCTAGTCTCCGGATATATGGCCATGCCGATGATGTGGCAATTGTGCTAAAAGGTAACTTTTTTTCAACTCTCAAGGAGCTAATGGATAATGCACTGAGAATTGTTCAAAACTGGTATGAGGCCAAAGGTCTAACGGTAAATCCAGACAAGACCGAAGCCATGATCTTCACAGGAAATACAAGCCGGAGAACATTGATGCACTCAAACTCTGGAACAAAGAAATACAGTTCTCTACCTCAATAAAATATTTGGGTGTCCATCTCGATCCCAAATTGTATTGGAAACCACCATCTTGAGGTCAAGAAAAAGAAATTCTACATCTCATTCTGGATATGCAAAAGAGCGATGAACGCTACCTGGGGGATTAAATCCAGTATAGCGTTATGGATTTACAGAGCAATTCTGTCAAGGCTGACGTATGTGGCAGTGGTCTGGTAGTCGAGGGTGGAAAAAGTGAGGGAAAAAGCGAGGAACCTGCTGAAAAGCCTACAGGGTGGATACCTAAGGGCAGCAGTATAGCTGTCTTCTTGGTGGTTAGCTATATTGACGTTAATAATTTGGAATAGGTAGAGTGTCTCTTCTACTTTTACTATTAACAAACGTATTTATTTAACGAGTACATTGTATAAGTGAGACTGAGGCTCGGGCGGTTACTGTACTAGTCTGGGTTAATTTTATTTGACCATGCGGCCTGGTTCGTGTGTTCTAAAAACCTTCAAATTAGGTCGTAGGTGGCGCTGTTCGTTTTGCGTTCCTAAAGCCGCCACAGTACTTCCCTCCGAGTGACTGAGTTACTTAAGTCGCGAATCTAACTGATGTTCTCCTTGGGGTTTCAGATGCGTTTGCGTCTGGATTGTATGGTCCCAGTTGCGGTTCGTCTCGTTCCTGGTCTTCCTGTCTTGGTGGTCCTGTGTTTTCCATGAATGCTGGTTTCAACCTATGTTAATGGTGGTCTATGTTAATGGTAGTAGGCTGTCCTTTGTAATTAATTCTGAAAAGAGAACTATTAATTCTGCTGATAATTGGAAATGGTCCTTCATACGGTTGTTCTAGCGGTCCTCTAGGCTTATCTATGCGTATAAATACGTGTGTGCTAGATTCTAATTTTTTATGTGTGAACGGTTTCTTTTTTGTATGGTATGCTGTAGGTACCCTGGTTGCCCTTATATGTTCTCGAAATTTTTCGGTGAACATTTGCGGATATCCGGTTGGTTCTCCCGCGGCGAAGTATTCGCCGGGTAATGCCAAGGTAGTGCCGTAAACCATCTCTGCTGTAGACGCTTTGATGTCTTCTTTGTAGCTGGTCCTCAGGCCGAGTAATACTACTGGAAGTGCTTCGATTCAATTCCGTGTTTCATGGCATTTTATGGCTGTTTTTAAAGATCGATGCCATCTCTCGATCATTCCGTTGGATTGTGGATGATATTCCGTTGTGCGAATTCGTCTGCTTCCCACAAGTTTTGTTAGGGCCTCAAAGACAAGTGATTCAAATTGGCTTCCCCTGTCCGTCGTAATTACGGCGTTCCGAATCGTGCAATCCACGTGGTAAAGAAGGCTGTAGCTATCATGTCGGCTGAGGTCTCTGCTATCGGTACCGCTTTTGGCCATCTTGTGTATCTATCGATTATTGTTAGGCAATATCTATTACCTTTTATGATGGGTAACGGACCGACGATGTCTGTGAAGATGAATGTGTTGAAAACGCTCATCCGGGATGCAAATGTGTTCTGGCATGCGTTGATTATGACGTTGAATTTTCGAGCGCTGGGAGGCATGTTCGGACCCAGTTTGCTACGTCCGTGTTCATGCTTGGCCAGACGAATCGTTGTGCTATCATTTTTCGTGTTGCTTTGATTCCAGGGTGTGACGCGCTATGAACCATCTCTATTACTCGTCTGCGGAGTGAGGCTGGAATGTAAATTCTGATTTGATTAGTAGTGTCACAGTAAATTGTAGTCTCGGAGTCATCTAACCGTAATTTTTTAAGTGTAAGCGTGGGATGTCCTTGCAGTAAGGTTGGTAGTTCCTCGTCGTTGCCCTGTTTTTTTGCTATTTCCTGTGTGCTGATCATTATCGGCATATTTATTGCTTCGATTCTAGAGAGAGTGTCCGCTGCGATGTTGTATTTTCCGACGACGTGCTCCATCCTGTTGATAAATTGGCTTAAAAATTGAGTTGTCGTACTTGTCGAGGTGTGGCTTCGTCCGGTTTCTGTGCCAGTGCGTATGTGAGTGGTTTGTGATCGGTGCGTACAGTTAGGTCGCGTCCTTCGATCATATATCTGAAAAATTTAATGGCTTCATATACTGCGAGTAATTCTCTGTCATATGCACTGTATTTGGTTTGTGTTTGTGTTAATTTTTGGGAAAAAAATCCTAATGGTTGGCGACAGCCATCGACGTGTTGTTCCAGGGTAGCCCCGATTGCGAAATCCGATGCGTCTGTGCTTAATATTAATGGGGCGTCCTCTGCTGGGTGCGCTAATAGCGTGGTGTCGGCTAATTGCTTCTTGCAATCTTCAAAGGCTTGTTCTGCTTCTTGATTCCAGATTACTGGTTGTTGATCCTTTTTACGAGCCCCGTGTGTGAGGGCGTGGAGTGGGGTTTGCGTTTTTGCTGTAGCTGGAACAAAGCGTCTATAGAAGTTTATCATACCTAATACCTTGCGTAATTCGTCAATATTCTTTGGTTTTTTCATTTTTAATATTGCATCGACTTTGGTTTGGATCGGTTTAGTTCCGTCTTTGGTGATTGTACATCCAAGGTATTTTACTTCTTGTTAACCTAGAGTGCACTTCTCAGTTTTAATGCTGAGTCCATATTCTCGTAGTCTTTGTAGAACTTGTTTTAGATGCTCTTGGTGCTCGGTTTCCGTTGGTGATGCTATGAGTATGTCATCCAGGTAACAAAAGCAAAATTCCAGTCCTCTAAGTACTGTGTCCATGAAGCGTTGAAAGGTTTGTGCTGCGTTTTTTAGTCCAAAGGGCATGACGTTAAATTTGTAGAGACCGAAGGGAGTAATTAAGGCTGTTTTCTCTTTGTCTTCTGTGCTCATTGGAATTTGATGGTATGCGCGTGTTAAGTCGATTGTACTGAAGACGGTGCATCCATGCAGTTTATGAGCGAAATCCTGTAAATGCGGAATTGGATATCTGTCCGGTATTGTTATCTTGTTTAATCTTCGATAATCTCCGCAAATCCTCCATCCGCCATCCTTTTTGGGGACCATGTGCATTGCCCTAGCCCATTGTCCGCTTCCTGGTTGGCAATCTCCGAGCTTGATCCATTTTTCAATTTTCTTCTTCGCGAATTTTAATTTTTCGGGTGACAAGCGTCTCGCTCTATCTGTAAGCGGTTGGCCTTTTGTTGTTATATGATGCCTGACTGTATGTTTGTTTACCTTTTTGCTGGTAGGCCTTGTGACCTCAATGAATTCCGCTAATATTCATGAATAGGCGGTATGCTGATGTCGGAGTATAGACACTGATGTTTGTCTGTCTGTAACTCTTCCGTTGACCTTCAGTTTTGTTGTTCCATCGATGAGTCGTTTATTCCGCAGATCCACAAGTAGGTTGAAATGGTAAAAAAAATCCGCTCCTAATATTGGTGTCGAGACCTCTGTGACTGTAAAATTCCATTTAAAATCTTAAACCTAGGTTTAATTCGAGTTGTAAACTTCCGTACGTTTTAATTTTCGATCCGTTTGCTGCAAAAAGCGACATGTTATCAGTTTGATTGCGCTGTTTACTGAAACTTTTAGGTAGCACGGATACATCAGATCCTGTATCAACTAAAAAGGTAGTTCCAGTTTTTTTGTCTTTTATTAGGAGACGGAGGTATTTTGCTAGACCCTTGGCAGTCGTCTCCTCCTGCTTAGGTCTTTCTAGTTTTCCAAAGCCTTATTATTTGTTTCGTTATGATGTGTGCACGGCTTCTGACAACGGCGTGCTTTGTCAACAAAACGTGAATGATAATAGCAAATTACGTTATTGTTATTAGGATCGTTTGTACTCACGGTTCGATTTTTACTCTTTGATCTTGATCGATCATGGAATCTAGGCTTATTTCTGCCTTGGGAGTGATCTCGTTTAAATCTTGTCGAAAGCTTTTCTACCATGCGTCGGATCTCGCTGATTTCCGCCTCGATTCCTGGAGCGGCGTTACTCGTGCCGGGCTGTTGGTTCCCTATGTGGATCGCCGCTATTTGTGGTTTGATGGCCTCCATTATTTTGTCTGCTTGTGCTGCGAGCATGTCTAGGGTGCCCTCGGGTGAGACAGCTAAAATACTTCGTGCGCTTTCCGGCAATTGTTCTAAGAATAAGCTGCGGATAATAGAGTACTGACTCTATTATCAATCGCTGCCAGCTAGGTTTCTTAAACGCTGTAAGAGATGCGAGGGTTTGTCTTCGCCTAGTTCCTGGCCGCGTAATAGTTTTCGCAAATTCGATTCCTTGGATTCTCCGAAGGCAACTATAATTCGTCTTTTGATTGCCTCGTATTTATTATTATTTGGGGGGTAATCAGTAATTAGATCCGTAACAAAAGGAATTATGGTTGGGTCTAAGTTACTTAATATATGACGGTACTTAGTCTCATCGCTAGTAATGCGATTCAATGCAAAGGTGGCTTCTACAACGTTAAACCAGTGCGCAGGCATTTCGCGCCAAAGCGGTTGTTGTTAGCCTAACCTTTTGAGTCGAGTTAATCCATGCCTCGTCCATGATCGCTGGAGCCGGTGTTCTCAAGGCTGCTGGCTCGGGGCATATGAGATGTGTTCCTTCTGACCCGTCCTGGTCCGGTTCGCTGGTGCCAGCTCCTGGTTCGTTGTCTTGGCTGCCGTGAGTCAGCGAGCGTCCGATCGGCATTTTTGAAATTGGTTCGCTACCGTCGGGGTCACCAATATATAGCTGTCTTCTTGGTGGTTAGCTATATTGACGTTAATAACTTGGAATAGGTAGGGTGTCTCTTCCACTTTTACTATTAACAAACGTATTTATTTAACGAGTACATTGTATAAGTGAGACTGAGGCTAGGCTCAACTAGGCTCGGGCGGTTACTGTACTAGTCTGGGTTAATTTTATTTGACCATGCGGCCTGGTTCGTGTGTTCTAAAAACTTTCAAATTAGGTCGTAGGTGGCGCTGTTTGTTTTGCGTTCCTAAAGCCGCCACAGCAGTAGGGGCCATGAGAACCACCCCAACAGAGGCGCTGGAAGTAGCACTTTGTATTCCTCCGCTTGACCAGGGGATCATCTGCGTGGCTAAGCAGACGGCTTATAGATTGCACTGTCAGAAAGAGTGGAGAAATGCTGGACCTGGGCACACCAGACTAAGCTTTCTTTAAAATCGTCCTTTCTCCTTAGAACAAGACAGAACAACCAGAAAATACCATCTGGGAAAGACTTTTAAAGTTCTTATACCAGATAGGGCTAATTGGAACGATCAACTTTTTCTTGATCACCTAGGTCCGGATTTATAGTATACAGGTTCAGGTGACAATGGTCGCTTTGGGGCAGGTATATATGCTCCAAAAATCAATTACAAATCGAGCATTCCTATGGAAGGATTGACCACGGTAAAGACCTTGAAAGCAAGCTGAGGTCTTAGCCATCCTGGAATGTGTGAATTTACAAAACACTGCCAAGGCTGATAACAAAAATAGTTATATGTTCAGATAGCCAAGCAGCCCTAAATGCTCTTGCAAAATCCACCACGGCATCCTCCCTCGTTTGGGACTGCATGTTAGCACTCAACCGACTTAGGGAACACAACAAGGTTACCTTGATGTGGATACCAGGTCACCAAAGCATCCAAGGCAATGAGGTGGCAGAACTAGCGAAAGCGGTCACCCTTGAGGATACTGCTGAGTAGATCGTTGGAGTCTCCTTTGCCTTGGGTAAAAGAATCATTGTGGAACAGCTCTAACTGACGCACCGGACCTCCTGGGGGGAGGGACGGGGCTGCAGACAAGCAAGGATGAATCAACCCTTGGAGGTCAAGCCAGAAGGGGAGCTGGAAGAATGCCACTTGGCGATGCCCAGCTCCCCTTCTATAATGGCTAGGGATGGTCACCCCCAGGGGTTTTAGTGGGTATGCCGGAGGGGAATTTCTTTTTTCCCCTCCGGTGAGTCCCACATAACCCGTAGAGGTCCCCCCGGGCCTCTCGGGTATCCATAAAGGATTTCCCCTGGGTGAACAAAAAAAAAAAAAAAGGATAGGGCACGCGAGCTACTGGCCCTAAGCACAGGGAGACTCAGACTTGTTCTCGGCCTTCTCACGGAGCATGTGCACCTTCGGGCTCACATGTCCATTCTGGGGCTAGTTACGCAAGATGCATGTCGACTCTGTGGAGAGGATAGGGAGGACGCCGCCCACATTCTGTGCCGCTGTCCCGCTTTATGCCTCAAAAGATACAGACACCTAGGGTCTATGTTTCTGGACCTAGGTGATCTGAAGAACAAGAGGACAATCAACCTGTGCAATCTGGCGATAAACGTTGGCTTGGGTCTGCAGGGCTAATCCTCAACCACTAGCGGGAAATCACAATGGAACTTTAAGGTCTAGGTGACCTTAGGGACTCTTCGTAGTACCACCCGCTCTAATTACTTACTACTACTACTATTACTAGGTTTATTCATTTCAACAATTGCCTTGTATTTTCTTTTATCTCTATTATAATAATATCATCTCGCAATTTATATTCTAAATAAGAAACTTCATCTTTGAAAAAGTCGCATTTTTCTACTCTCCCTTTCAAACCACACTCTTCTAACGTGTTAATACTAAGTCTAAATTTCGTAAATGTTCTTTATCGTAGCTCCTCGTTACAATTACATCATCTGCTACGCTCGCGGTTCCATCTATATCTTTTAAAGTTTCTTCAATATTTTTTTGAAAATAACCAGGTCCCAACGCGCAATATCGTACATCATATATTTATACCTAAACAAACCTTTGTGTATGTTAATTGTCAGTAAATGTTGTGAATTTTTTTCAACTGGAACTTATAAAAGTGCTTTTTTTAGGTCAATTTTAGAATAGTGTTTTTTAAAGTTATTTTTATTTTTTGTATTTGTTTGTAATCAAGCAACCGCGTGATCAGAGTTTGGTGGCGTATAACAAATCGTTTTTAATTGCGGGTTAACTGTGACTTTGAAATCAGTGCAAATTCTAACCTCTTCATTCGGTTTTAATACGGGTACTATCGGCTTAGCCCATTCACTTGTTTCTGTTCAATAGTACCTTTTTTTACTAATCTACCTAACTCTTTTTCTATCTTATCTTATAAGGCAAACAGTACAGATCTGGCTAATTTGAATTTCGATTTTGCATCTTCTTTTACCTCTAATTTACTTTTACCTTTGTTGAACGAACTCTTTTTATCTTAAAAAAATTTAGCGTGTTTTTCTAAGATTTTATTTAATTTTTTATTAGTATTACTTTTATTTCCAACTAAATGTAAATCAAGTTCCTTAAACAAAGGTCATAATTCTGCTGCTTCAAGCCACGTTCTACCAATAATCGGCGGTCCAGACGATTCGCTTACGTATAAATCAGCTTTAAATTTAGTACTATTAGCATATACATTTACATCTTTAAACATCCCTATAGGTTTATTAATATAACCGTCATGATTTCTAAATTCTATATCTGGTTTATACATTCTTTCATTTTTCAAAAAACTATTTTTTATAATTTTAACTGGAATAATAGAAAGTTCCGCACCTAAATCAATTTTCATTTTAATTTCAGAATTATTTACTGTAACCATCATATATTGAGCTTCTACTCTTTTTCTTTCGGGTACGTATACGCCGTGTAAATCACGTTTATTATCGACAAACATATGACTCATTGTCAGTTCTCGTGAAACTTCTCCGTCCGAACTACTATTGCATTCACTCACGTAATCTACTCGCGGCTTTCGATCATCATACTTTTGTGCATTCTTACTCTTACACACTCGACTAAATGCCCTTATTACCGCACGTATTACAAACCACATTAATACTGTATATATATACGTATATATATATACACTCATTCACGCGATGTCTTGGATTGTCGCAACGGTAGCATCCTGTCACTGAAGCAGACGTCCCCGGTACTTGCTGTAAGCGCGCGCCAGCGCGCTGCTGCTGCCAGTGCGGCTGCGGTGCTCCACGGCCGCGACTAGCTGCTCTCACCCAGTGTTGGGCAAAATTTTATTCGGATAACGGATAACGGATAAGAGTAAGGAATAAAATTTTATTGGCACTAACGAATAAATATCTAATCGAATAAAAGTTTATCCCAATTCGTATAATTATTCATCCGAATAACAATTTATTCGGATAAAAATTTATTTATATCATATCGTAGATGAACGAAGTATGAACATAGAATCACTGAACATGAACCATTTTTTCACACTTTATTGCGCAATTCTTTTCATATTGGCCTTTACAATTAATCTTTTTTCAAACGTTGAATCTAAAAGTTTATTACTTTTTGGTAAATTTATCATTGACGCATAACTAAATAATCTTTCCACGGATGCAGACGAAGGCATTGGCGTGTTGTATCGAAGAAATACACGCCGAATAAGTGGATACTCTTTTAAGATATGAAGATCACGACGTTTATCTAAGAAATATTTTGTGATTTCTAATTCTGTATTATCAGAAATTCGATTATTGTTTTCAGATATTGATGATTCAAATTCGAAAAAATCATTATTTGCACTAATAATATCCTCCGAAATTGATGCCGTAGCCCTAACAAACATAAAAAAAAATAAATTACATAAAAAAATAAAAGTATTCTATACATTAATAACAAGAAGACAATTATTATATTTATACATACTCATCTGCAACAACTGTTTTAAACATTGCGTGTAATTGTGAATGGTGACTTGTTTCGATGCAATTCAGCCATCGAGATTTGAATTGTGGATGTGAGAACACTGCTAATACAGCTTGCTTTGTTTCAATCGTATCAAAATAAAAAAATAATGCAAATCTTGTATTGAAACTCTTCAGTAATGTTTACACTAGTGGCATACAGTACTTATATTCCTTAGTTACTAATCTTTCTAATTTTTTCTGTACAGAACATAAAACCGGTAGCACAATGCCATAATATGCTTCCTTTTCTCCCTGAAGGATATCTAAGGCTCTTGCTAGTGGTGCTAAGCATTCTAGATACTCCTCAATATATGTAAATTCGGTGTCTTTTATATTAATATTTAATCCTAATGCTTTATGCAAAGTTTTATTTTTTTCACGAATTTTTAATATTTCTTGTAACGAGTCATACAGAGAATTCCATCTTGTAATTCCTGGCCTGCTTAAAGTATGTCCTAATATATTTTGTATAATTTCGGCAGACTTAGGACGTACAGCACATTTCCATAATGCATTACACTTGGACATAACGGTTGTTAAGTGAGGTCAACGTATCGTTTTTTTGAATTGCCGCAATGCAATCAGTTGTTGTACATAAACTTAAAGTGTGTGCACAGTATCTTAAATGTTATGGTAAACATTGTCCGATATCCAGGATGGAAGATGTACTATCTTCATCGTCAGTTTGACAATTTTCATCTTCAGATTAAGAATCTGATCCCGATATAGATACTGTCGATAATTCCTCAGTGTCATTATATTGAAAAAAATCTACATGAATGCCAAACAAACGAAATGCTTTTATGAAGTTACTGGCATTATCTGTGACTGTTGCCACAATTTTATTAGGATTTAAATCAAAATCTAAGTGGATTTGATAAAGAATTTCAGCGATCTTATCAAAACTATGTACGCCTTTGAATCGCCTACATGCCAAGACTGCTGAATGTCGTTCGAATGTAAAAGTATCTAACCAATGTACAGTGACACCGAAGAAACTTCTTTTTCTACCAAACCATACATCGGCTGTAGTGCATACATATTGAATTTCTTGTAATTGTTGTTTTAACTGTGAAATTGTATGTAAATACATTTCATTTATTCGTCTTCTCATGGTTCTACGACTCATCATAGTAATTGATTTTCCGTGCTCTTTAATTCCTAGATTTTTAAAAATAAGCCGAAAATATTGGTCATCTACAGTTGATAAAGGTGCCATTGCATGCACGATATATTTTGTTATATCTGCATCTGTTTTTGTAACGGTTGTTTCTTTGCATTTTTACTTTTTATTTGTGAAGAGAGAGTAGTAGTCACAGTAGTAGTCGAATTTTCCTCAGTTTGATCACATTTTTTGCTTCGTTTAATATACTCTTCATATTCTTGAAGAACTGTGCCTTCGTGTTTTCGTTTCAAATGTGATCTATAATTAGAGGATGATGATAATGATCCTTTAATTTCTACATGTAAAGACTCACAATTAACGCAGATGGCCACTCCATAGTTTGAAGAAACTGAACATTTCTCTGGTATTAATTTAAAGAATTTTCCATCCAAAATCTTTAGCGTTGTTACACCTTCAACATTAGTAGAATTGTTATTAATTCTATTTGGAACTATTTCTTCAATTGGTGTCACTGAAGTTTCAAAAGTTTCATCACAATTTTCACTATATTCGCTCATATTTCGCAAAAAGAGAGGCTAACGTATAGTATGTAATTTCTTTAAACACTGCAAATGCTTATTATATATATTATTTCTTTATTTTAGAAATTACTTTTAATTACTCTAATTAATTTAATTACTCTCTTGACTTCGCATCAGATTCTCACGTCTAGAGTTTGCAAGTGACTGACGAATAATTCGTATTCGTATACGTTAAAAACATTGTTGTGTCTTTTTGTATGTTATGATACAATTCATAACAAGAGTTTCATAACAGAGTATCATAACAAGAATCAATCATAACAAGAGTTCGACTGAATGTAATATATTCGACAATATATATGCGATTTATATATGCGATACATACATTGCATCGATTTATGATATAGAAGGACTTATGTCCTTCATAATCAAGAAGTAAACATACAATGTAGATACAATATCACCAGCAGAAATTGGACTGATTGTAAATGTATACGTGACTGAATGTATCCATCCATATACTTTTACAAAAGAAAAACAATCAACAATTATTCGTATTATCAAATAAAACAACAATTGTTGACAGCAACCTGGCACGATTGAAAGCTTTATTCGCTACGTTTCGACCCTTGGTTTGGGTCCTCTTCAGACAATATTACAGATCAACAGCGCATGTCCACTAAAAGTGACCAAAATTACCACTAATAAATCAAACCTACATTTTTTATATGCTATTGACTTAGTCTTGTCATCTACGAGCTTTGGTTTTGGAGGGCGATTTTACGAACAGATTTTCGGCAGTCCTATGGGATCTCCTCTCTCTCCCATCTTGGCCGATTTAATTATGGAAGACTTGGAGACTTATTGCATAAACCGTTTAGATTTCAACATTCCGTTATTTTATAGGTATGTTGATGACATTTTTATGATTGCTCCTGAGACTAAAATCAGTTTGATATTGAAAACATTCAATGACTACCATCCTCGTTTAAAATTCACGCATGAAATGGAAACTGACTCCTCAATACCTTTTTTAGATACCTTGGTAATCAGGGATGGAAATAAATTAATAAGAAATTGGTATAGAAAACCTACGTTCTCAGGGCGTTACTTGAATTTTTTCTCGAACCATCCAATAAAATATAAAATTAACACCATCAAGAATCTGGTAGACCGAGCCGTATTATTATCTGACAAACGATTCCATGACACAAACATTTCCATTATTAAAGAAATTCTTAAAAATAATGGTTACCCGTTAGAGATGACTAAGAAACACATAAAACAAAGACTTAAGAGTTTAAAATTTAGACAAATGGACAATAGGACAAGTCATAATAATTTCGACGCGAGGCATTGCATATCGGTCCCTTATTCTAAAGAAATAGGTGATGAGGTTGGTAGAGTACTAAGGAAGATTAATTTTGATGTCGTGTTCACCATTCCAAACAAACTAAATTACCTAATAAAAAAGGGAAAAGACAAAATAAATACATTGAAACAAACTGAAATAGTATATAAAATAGATTGCAACAATTGCAACAGTAGCTATATAGGCCAAACAAAAAGACATCTTGAGACCAGATTGAAGGAGCACAAAAATGACATCAACAAACCAATAAATAATTACTCGGTAGTCAGTAAGCACAGGTCTTCCTACGAGCATGAATTTGATTGGCAAAATCCAACTGTTTTACACAAGGAAAGACATACCAGAAAAAGAGAAATTGCTGAAATGATGTACATAAAAAAATTCAATACAACTATCAATTTACAGAAGGACACGGAGAGCCTAACTGCAATCTATGACGGTGTAATTAATATTTTATAAGAGACCTATAGAGTTTTGACAATTTTTATACATCTGTGTTTGTCTGTGTGTACATAGATAAACGCACTTTTTGTTGATGTTTATACTTTGACATGTTGGTTAAGGACGTAGAATTGTGAGAGAACGTTACTTTTAGTCTTGAATTTGCCGTCATGGATTTAGGATGGGCATTTTGTGTTTCACGTATTGACACCGCACTTTTGACAACTTCATATTTAGACTCCTTTCGACACACAACGCATTGTAAGTTGCAAGTAAAATGTAAAATGTAAAAACACGTTATAAAATGTAAAAAATGTAGGTTTGATTTATTAGTGGTAATTTTGGTCACTTTTAGTGGACATGCGCTGTTGATCTGTAATATTGTCTGAAGAGGACCCAAACCAAGGGTCGAAACGTAGCGAATAAAGCTTTCAATCGTGCCAGGTTGCTGTCAACAATTGTTGTTTTATTTGATTTTTAACCGCTGGCGAAGAAAAGATTATCTTGTGAATTATTCGTATTATTATTCGAATAATTTAGCAATTATTAGTCGAATAAATTATTCGAATAAATAATTATGAATTATTCGAATAAATAGAGAAAATAATTTGTTACGAATGACGAATAATTATTATCTGGATAAAATATTCGATTAAAAGGAATTTATTCGAATAATTATTTTAAATAAATATTTATTTGAAACAATTCGAATAATGCCCAACTCTGCTCTCACCCTTCCGCTCCGTGCTCGCTGTCCTTGTCTTCTGTTATTTTCATGTGCGGCGCGCTGATACTTTTCGCTACTTAACTTGTGTAGATCCGGATTTTCAGAGTTTGCCTCTTGTAGGTTTTCGGCACCTTTGTTCGGCAGCCTTGCTTGCATGCCAATGCCTTTTTTAATGTTGTTTCTCGCTTGAGTGTATCCATTTTTAACAATTCAACCGTTATTGCTTTACTCTTTAAACCGCCCAAACCATTTAATCTAATACTTGGTTGTTCAAATCAGTGAATTCACACTGTCTACCATGACCTTCACAGCTATGATTTCTGTGTATTTCTGTATATTTTCATTTTCCAGTTGTTTTCTTTATCTAAACTCATATCTATATAATGAAAATATCTATATACTGAAAAATGAAGCAGGCGTTTTAACTGCTCTTTGACTTCTTTCACTATTTCGTCATATGTTTTGTCTTTAGGTTTGTCGGGTTTGCATATTTTTACGATTATTTCATACATTTCTGCATTCACCTTAACAATTAGATTTGCCTTTTTTTCTTCCTCACTTGTAATTTTATTTGCTATAAAATACTGATCTAATCTATCTATAAACATTTCCCAGCCATTTTTAGAAATATCAAAATCCAAATTTGCTAAATGTTCCATTGCACTCGTTGTTTCACTCCTTGTATGTGTACCTTGCTCACCGTTTACACTTTGTTGTTTAGT
Source organism: Crematogaster levior (assembly GCA_901521435.1). Taxonomy (NCBI): domain Eukaryota; kingdom Metazoa; phylum Arthropoda; class Insecta; order Hymenoptera; family Formicidae; genus Crematogaster; species Crematogaster levior. Next base: position 142,357 of record CABEGB010001283.1, on the reverse strand, counting down.
TGATTCCAACGTTTTTTTATCTATTGCGTCTGCCGTTAATATTAAATGTTACTCTCCGCTTTCAATCTTTTCTTTTACAAACTCGCGTAATTTCCTATGTAAATCGTCAACTGTATCATTGTTCGTGTCGTATTCGATTTGGTTTAATTCACAAAGTTGTTGTAATTGTTCTTTTCTTAAATTATGTATCCATGTCGTGCCTTTGATCTCACCTGACATAACATCACTTAATTAAAACTTCGTATATTTTATTTCTTACTGCCAAACACTTATGTTCACATTCCGATTTGTAATTATTTTTCGAACGATTCTTTGATTTCACTTTGAACTATTATTCACTACTTCTCTTTTGTCTAAATACAGTTTTTAATTTTGTTGCCACGTGCGACCGAAATTTCTCGAATTGTTTTTCTCTCTGTTTATCCTCGTCGTCAGTTATGCTGGATTTGGGGAGAGGTAAAAACAATAATAACATACTCGAGTTTCAGACCGACTGCTTTTATTGTCTACATTTCTTACATACTAATTGTAAGACCGTTAATGTCGCTAGCACTCCACAAATCCTACAGAAGTGAAATATTTTGATAGGAACTAATTGTAATTTTACTGTAATAAATATTTAAATATACAATATATATGATTTTGGCTTAGATTTTATTTCGTTATATAAGTACTAGATAAATTAGAATTATTTTTTGCATAATCATAAATAATCTTTATCATCTTCTATGACTTATAATCTTTATAAATTGTATCGTAATTCAAATTAAATTATTTACATGTTAAAAATGTCATCATTCATGTTACTATATATTCAATAATTTCGGTAAAAATTATATTTTTGCAGAAAAATATAAAATTTTTTATTACTATTTTATATTACTATTTTATATATGTTTTTTCGTTTTTCTTCTCTATTTTAATTAAATTACTATATATGAAAAAATATATGAAAAAATCCTGTTATGTAAACTATATAGTCCCAAAAATTCGCAATCAGTACTATATTGGTACTGTAAATACTATATTGGTAACTGAAAACGTTTTATGATATGCCTTATGACCAATAGCAATAGTAAATCGGTGGAAAACCATATTACCTAGGAAATCTACTTCATATTTTCATTGTGTAGGCAATTGGCACTACACCACTGACTATTGCACACGTCAAATTATATTCAATAATACGTACGACAACATAACAGTATATCTCGCATTAATCTTGTTTTAACAAGATTAATATGACTCTCAGCTATTATATAGTGTTTCAATATTCGTGTATAATGAGACAGACAATCGCAAATTTGTGCTCTCTAGCAAATAAAACACTAGCGCAATAGAAATTTGTGCTTAACGGCGCTATTTCTTTATTTTATTTTTATCGAAAAAAACTTTATCTTTTTAACAAAACTGTTTTTAACAATTACAAGACATATTTCTGTCGTTGATTTACTGAAAAAATTACATAATATAAAACTGCAACAATATAAAAATTTACTTTTAGCAGGCAGACGTGACTTGCACGGATCTTCAGTATGTAATTAGATTCAAAGGGAGTAAAAGCGCTAAGCTTCGGTTTAAAAAATCCTTAGAGAAAATAAGCGACATCTTTATGTAACATGTTCCGTAAAAAGACAATTTTATGAAAAAGAAGAGGACATCATCGCAGCGCAATGCTCTTCAATGAAAATATATGACAAAGCAAGTGCTGATAATTCTGATCGAATCTTATTTGACAAATATACAGGATGATTCTAAAAAACATTGACTATACTTGAGATATGGTAGAGAATGGTGAGTTGATCATTTTTTAGGCATTCCAAAAAAGTTCGAAAAAGCATACATACATGTATTCCGCATATAAACAAAGTTAGAAGTCCACAACACAAATGAGACAGGATTCAAATCGTAGACTAGATGTTTAAGTCTGTGTATATGCTTGGGATTAATCGAGCCATCTTGCTTTGACGGTTGAAGGGTTGTGCTACTTTAACGTTCCACAGCGCCGAGCTTTTCCGAACATGTCTATTAAAAAATGATTAACTCGCTATCCAGTACCATATCCCAAGTCGTCATATCCAGTTTTTTAGAATTATCCTGTATATTACAAAATATCTTAAGATTTTTTTTAATTTTAAATCCTTATAACTTAGGTCTTAATTAAAATTTTTAGATACTTTTTACTCCTAAATACCGCGATTGGTATTTAGAAGTAAAAAGAGCTGCTCTTTCCGAAAATCGATAATAGAGTGAGATTGAAAAGAGTATGGTAGATTTGAGTCTCGATCTCGTAAAAAGATCTGCAAAGACTCGCTTAGCTCTCAATATCTGTCGTTCATTCGTTTTTGTCTCGCGCCATTCCCGACGTTATCTTGTTTCTCTGTTTTCGCACACTACAACTAGCGACAGTATGGTGAATTCAATCGATTGCACTAGTGCGTATTGAGTGCGAGTTTTTCCGATACCACACATTTGGATTGTACTCACTGTCCCATTCAGATTGTATTCAAAGAATGAAAACTGTTCTAATATAATACTGAATTTATACTCGGACAAATGAAACAAATTGAACGAGAGTAAAAAGTTGCCCTGACTTTTCTGACAATGCAGTTTGGTCGCATCTGGTCTTACACGGAGACAGTTATGCACTCCGTATACTGTCAGAGTAGTATTAAAACAGAACATGCATGTGTGCCGAATTCACTATTAGTTATAGGGACGTAAATCGTGAATTTTTAAAAATAACATCCTACAAAAGATATAAAAGCTGAAGGTGGAAGTAAAGAAAATAACTCCTCTTGTCTATTTACTAATAAATATTCAATTTATAAATAACCCAATCGCTAATTAGATTTTAGGAAAAAGCAACTTTTTTCCGTCTAAACAATCTAAAAATTTTGATTGGAAACCCGAGTTACAAGAATTTAAAACAAAAAAGGCGTAGAGGTCTCCTAGAAGTTAATGGGTTAATTTAATCTTTTTATGAAATCTTTAACGGCTCTGTAGAATCACTGGCTATGCTTCTAACGTCACTAGTATTATATAAATTTAATTTGTATTTTACAATATGTAACTTTATACATTTGATTTTTTGCTTTTTGGTAAGCAAGTATTTAAAATGATAATATTCGCGTGAAACGATTTTCTTCTTCTATCACGTATCCTGGTGAACAAACTCAATATTTTAACTTCGTGATAAAAAGCTTTTACGTCAAAAATTTTCTTAAAATATAACTAGGTAATCTGACTTTATAGTGTGAGAGTGGAAAACACTAACTATCTAAACACTAACTGACGGTTATTTGGTCAAAAACATGATTTTTTAAAGTAAATTGTATTTTTTCTCCGACATATGAAGCTGAATTTGATAACACAATATTTTTATATTGCATGTTCACTTATCTCGCTTAAAAACACGTATACAAAGTGAGTGCAGCAATGTCTGCTTTCGACTAACAGCCAGTCAATAATGTTTTGTGTTATCAAATCTAACTTCAGTCACACGTTGAAAAAAAATACAAATAAAAAATACAATTTATTTTTTAACAGTAACATTTTTGACTAAATGGTATGCAAACATTTTATTACTAAATAGTATATAGTATAGAAAAAAGACGTTGCATTAGATCTCACAAGGGAAGTGTCACGACTGTCCGGAACCGATTTGATTCTCCTTTAAATATGTTGTTATATATACAAATCTAAGAGACACGTATTTTTTTATATGGGCCACTTTTGACTTTTAAGGGGTAAAACACCCCTTTGAAAAAAAACGGTTTTTATCTTTCAAGGCGAATATCTTTGAAACTATTAGAGATAGAAAAAAAATTCAAACGGGGTATTAAATGGCTTGATGAGTACTACAAAATACTGTAAAAAAATTTTTTTTCTTTTTTTTTTTTTCAAAAAATCTTACCCCTTTAACTGTTTTTTCAAAATTTTTAATTTTTGTTTTCATCAAATTAAAGGTTATTTTTTAACGAATTCATCCATGTATATTAAAGTTATGTTGCGTAATATCATTTTTGAGAAATCATTACAAACCCCTCCGTATATACGTTATTCGTGCTCGTATCGTATCTACTATGTGCGTAAGTGTAATAATTATCGTCGAAATACAATATTTAAAAAAATGTTAAATTTGTACAAAAATAAGCTTTTATTTGTGGCGATAAAAAAAATTTGAAATTTTGAAAAAAGAGGAATGGAAATTTTGGATTGGAATATTTTAAAAATTAAAAAAATTTTTTTGGAACTGTCTTATAAAGTACTCCTAAAATCATTCAACTTTTATTACATGATATTTTTCTAACAATACAGATTATAAAAAATATTAAGAATTAGGGTAGAGTTTTTATTGTACCTTCTTAAAATTATTAAATTGTATTTATCTCTGTACCTTTTTTTTTTTTTTTTTTTTAACGTAGGGAAATCCTCATGGATACCCGTTCCCCGGGGGAGGAAACGGGTTATGCCGGACTCTTACCGGCTAAAACCCTACGGTGGCCCTCCTCGTGCGCGTTTGGGAGACCACGGGAACGCAACATTCATCTCTGTACCTACATTATTTCCTTATAATATCTTAAGATTATTTTCTCTTACAACTTATTATTTTATTATTTTTATTCCAATGCTCTAACATCTTGTTTATTTATTAGTTTATACATTAATTTTGCGCAATAATATCTACACGTAATTAATAATAAAATAATTAATAAATGTTTACATATATTATAATACATTTATATTTTTTACTAGATAATAAATTTATATTATTTTTTTTATTATTTACTCATTATATACATTACAATAATGATAATCGACGAAAAAATGTTTTAAACATAATGACTGTTTGCACCAAGAACATCTTACTACAGCTAAATTATTGCAACCTTCGATATCACATATTGTTGAAGTTTCGTCAAAACTGAATTCTACTGGATTTTCAAATTCTTCTGGTCTTTCGTTCGTATATCCACTTTTAAACCACGAATATTTAAATAAGTTGTAATATCGTGGGGATGACAATTGATTATGTATCAAAGATTGCAATTTTATTATATTATTGCGTTCATGTAAATTTATATTACTTTCCAATAGTAAAACAGTATCTGAAAATCTTTTAGCAAAATTTTTCCAAATTCTAAATCCATAAACATCTAATGGTTGTATTTTTCCTGTAGTACCTTTCGGTATTATCATAGTAGTAACATGTTTTCCTGGAGGTGTTAAATCCGAAATAATATTGGGAGAGAAAATAATCTTAAGATATTATAAGGAAATAATGTAGGTACAGAGATGAATGTTGCGTTCCCGTGGTCTCCCAAACGCGCACGAGGAGGGCCACCGTAGGGTTTTAGCCGGTAAGAGTCCGGCATAACCCGTTTCCTCCCCCGGGGAACGGGTATCCATGAGGATTTCCCTACGTAAAAAAAAAAAAAAAAAAAAGGTACAGAGATAAATACAATTTAATAATTTTAAGAAGGTACAATAAAAACTCTACCCTAATTCTTAATATTTTTTATAATCTGTATTGTTAGAAAAATATCATGTAATAAAAGTTGAATGATTTTAGGAGTACTTTATAAGACAGTGCCAAAAAAATTTTTTTAATTTTTAAAATATTCCAATCCAAAATTTCCATTCCTCTTTTTTCAAAATTTCAAATTTTTTTTATCGCCACAAATAAAAGCTTATTTTTGTACAAATTTAACATTTTTTTAAATATTGTATTTCGACGATAATTATTACACTTACGCACATAGTAGATACGATACGAGCACGAATAACGTATATACGGAGGGGTTTGTAATGATTTCTCAAAAATGATATTACGCAACATAACTTTAATATACATGGATGAATTCGTTAAAAAATAACCTTTAATTTGATGAAAACAAAAATTAAAAATTTTGAAAAAACAGTTAAAGGGGTAAGATTTTTTGAAAAAAAAAAAGAAAAAAAATTTTTTTACAGTATTTTGTAGTACTCATCAAGCCATTTAATACCCCGTTTGAATTTTTTTTCTATCTCTAATAGTTTCAAAGATATTCGCCTTGAAAGATAAAAACCGTTTTTTTTCAAAGGGGTGTTTTACCCCTTAAAAGTCAAAAGTGGCCCATATAAAAAAATACGTGTCTCTTAGATTTGTATATATAACAACATATTTAAAGGAGAATCAAATCGGTTCCGGACAGTCGTGACACTTCCCTTGTCAGTAGAATAGATTAGATAGTTTTTAGATCGATCTCTTAAGAATGTTTTTAAAATTTTCGTATTTTTTTCTTAAATGAATTATTCAAAATAATACTCACGTAATTACGCACATGATATAGCAACATTGAATAACTACTTAATTCTTGTTTATTTGTGAATAGAGTCGCTGAAAGAAGTGATAAAAAATGTGAGTTTTTTAATTGCTTCTACTTTTTACAGATATTTTTAGTTATTTTTAATTATGAAACAAATAAAATCTTGTATTGTGTAAGAAATATTTAGGACAATATATAAAATGTGCGAGAAAAATAATTATGTCTTCTCATAATAACCCATTTATACTTATTAAACAATTTTTCTAATTAAAGTAAATTAAACAAGTTCGTACTCATTATTTATTTAATTATCGAAAGAATGCTAAAGACGTATTTAAAAGCATTATCTTGAGATTATCAGGAGACGCAGAACTATTAAAGTCGATTTTTTGGGGGTACAGAACTATTAAAATATAAAAAATTTTGAAATGCATGTAGCATATTCTGAAAGGTGGCATCGCCACGAGTAAGTTAAGCCAAAAAAAAAAAAAAATCGGTCAAGCCGTTCTGGATATACAAACGGTCAAAAAGTGATGTTTTTCATGAAAAATTGTTCTCTGTCCGCAGTCATGTATGTACTTCTCTTCTCTCTTACCTTTCACTCACACCTCCCCCAACTTCCACTCACCCTCCCCTCCCCTCATTTCCCTTTCTCACCACGCCCCCCTTCCTCCCCTCCCCCCTCTCTATTTTTTCATTTTTTTCGCTTTTCTTACACTTTTTCATCATCTTTCACCCCCTCTCACTCTTTCACACCCTTTCTGGTGTATTTACCATTTATTAAAAATTTTTAAAAACCACCCCTTGAGGGTGAAATTTAATATCTCAAAAACAGTACATTGAAAAAATACGGTACTTGTGTCGTTAATTAACATTTCTTATAGGGTTAATTTACTGCTCAATAAAAATTTTCAAAAACCACCTCTTGGGGGTAAAATTTAATATCTCGGAAACGGTGCATTGTAAAAATATGAGACATGTGCCGTTAATTAAGGTTTCTTATGGGGTCAATTTACCATTTATTAAAAATTTTCAAAAACCACCTTTTGGGTGTAAAATTTAAGAATTCGGAAACGGTGCATCGCAAAAATACGGAGCCAGTGTTATTAATTAAGGTTTTTTATGGGGTTAATTTACCATTTATTAAAAATTTTCAAAAATTATCCCTTGGGGGTGAAATGTAATGTCTTGAAAACGGTGCATCGCAAAAATATGAGACATGTGCCGTTAATTTAGGTTTCTTATGGGGTCAATTTATCATTTATTAAAAATTTTCAAAACCCCCCTTTGGGGGTAAAATTTAATATCTCGGAAACGGTGCATCGCAAAAATACGGGATCTGTTTCGTTAATTAAGGTTTCTTATGGAGTTAATTTACCATTTATTAAAAATTTTCAAATACGCTAATGTAATAATAAAATTTAATTGAATTTACCGCTTAATCTCTCGTTTTAATGTAAATATTTAATAAAATATTCCATTTACTTACTATTTGTATAATAATTTATATAATAATAAAATTTATGTTAATTGAATTTATCGCTTAATCTTTCGTTCTAATGTAGATATTTAATAAAATATTCAATTTACTTACTAAGTAAAATTTATAACATTGTCCTTTAACTTCAAAAAATTCTAAGTTTTTAAATAAACCTAATAAATAAAATTGAAAGTGATAATAAATATTTTCTCAATTTTTGATCTCTCTATACTAAACGATAAGAAATTAATCTTAAACCATCTCATCCAAATAAAATTCTAAATAAATTAGGTCTAATGATTATTAATATTATAGATATAATCTTCAATATATAATCTTAAATAAAATATTAATATAAATACTAAAACTGTTAAAAATATATAATACCATGAATATTGATATTTCATTAAGTATTTTTCATTTCATTAAGTTCAGTATTTCATTAAGTTATTTCATTAAGTATTTCATTAAGTTTTCATTAAGTAATTATAAAGCTCCAAATTTGCAGTACTTTGATATAAAATACAAAATATTTCGTAAAATATTTAGTTTTCGGTAGGTCTTATCCTAATACCTTTATGCACAAAATAATAAGACAAAACTATTGGTGCAAAGAATATAGTTATCCTTAAAGAAAAATACGCAATTGCATATTGCAAATAGCATAACTTTTTTAAAACTTTGCGTTTTTTTTGCACCAATTGATTCATATATCTGTACTTTAAAAAGTAGGTGATATCTCAAAAAATCATAAATGAAAAGGTCAAGCCATGTTCAAAAATAGACCCTCAAGAATTTGAATTTTTACAAATTTAAATGATTATCTAATAATATATTACCATGAAAAGTAACTGATATATTATACAAGGTGCCAGTTCAAAGTGAACATACATAAAGTGTATATTATCTAAATAAATTAATAAAATAAATAATATAATAAATTTAATAACATATTACCACGAAAAATAACTGATATGTTATTCAAGGTGCAAATTCAAAATGAACATACATACATAAGGTGTATATAAGTAAAATTGATTAAAATTTGACTCTAAGTGAAAGTACATAAGTGATATGTTATTCTTAGTGCACAAAATATAAAAGTCGTTTATTGAAGTTTGATTTGAAATTTATACAAGCCTGGACAATGAAAAATAGTTGTTTTTGTAATTCCAGAGTACTAATTTGTTAATGACTCGGAAAAAGAACATGGCGGCCTGCTCTCAAAAAACTTCGATGCGTTTATCATCAAAGAACGTTTTCGAAATATTAGAGTTTGAATAAAACCTTTGCGTTAACAAGAATAATAAGTCTGAATATTTTAATAAGTGAAATAAAACCCCGGTATACATCTAATAATTTAACTAGTAGAAGTATATATACTATTTTCGAGTTAAATCTTGGTAGAATTTACTACGAAAGATATCATCTCAACCAAAATTCGAACCTGAGACCTCCCGACTATCCGATAGGACGAGTGTCTAATTTAATCACCACTGAGACATGTAATGATGTTTATTGCAATAACTGATAATACAGTAATGAGAACGTTTTTTCTGGCGACGCAATAAATTCTTTATAGTTCAATTCTTTAGTAATTTAAACAGAATGCTTATTAGATGCATTTTATTAAAAGTTAAATCCATTAATCGATTTAAGTATGTAAATTTACTGTTTCAACAAAGAGCTGCATATGTATTAAGATAAATAATCGGCGCACAATCTATCGAATTGGTAAAAGTATATCACGACAGTCTCACGCCAAGTGTATGCGCTCGCGGCACGGGCAGCGAGATTGTGCAAAGTGTCTATATACCTCAAGTATCGAACAGAGTGGAGGCAACGATAGTCATATTTAAGAAACGACTAAACAGATGAACTTAATGAACAGATGAACAGATGAAACTTTTAATAAACTCAACAAATCGTTCGGGATCCTGTAATAAAAGTGTCTTTATTTCTTTCTATATTGAATATTAAGACGCATTTTTAAATATATATATGTTAATATATGATAATTTTAGTTTAAGGAAAGTCATTGTCATCCCGATGTCCGGTTATAAATCGACATTTCAATACTCGTATACCCACATACACTCCCAAATATCCTTCACACTCTTACTTATCACTTACACCATTCACCTGACCCCCCCCTCTCACCTTTAAGACTTCAGTACTAACACATCTCAACATAGCCAACACACCCTTACCCATCCTACTTCTCCACCCTACACCCATCCCAAACACCTCAACCTATCCCGACAAGTCCTAACATAGCCTAACCCCTGTTCTAAAATGAGTCGTTAGTCGTAAGCGAATATACCAATCATATTCGATTATTCTTTTCTAAATTTAACTATGATTGGTTTATTCGCTTACGACTTGTGACTAACGACTCATTGTAGAACAGGGGTAACACATTCTTACATCCAAACACTTCGCACAATCCCACCCCACTCTCACTTCCCAAATACCTCAATGTACACATCTTGATATATCTACAGGAATATCAAATAACCAAATACCTGGATTCTTAAAATCACTTTTTAATGTACTTTTTACAGAAAATTTAGGATACAATATTATGCAAAATGTTTATGAAGGTATTTATCGATATGAATTAAGAGCGATTTTTTAACTTACTTTATTTATAAAAAGTTAAGCTTCAGCCTTCAATTTTTAAACGATTGATATTTTTTAATTTTTGAATATTTTGAAAGAAACAGAGTATTTCTAATGAAACAGAATACGTCAGAAAATATCATTATGAATGCTGCAAAGATGTCTTGTTGTTCGTTACTATTGACAAAAATTTGAGAAAAGGATCCCCTAATTAAGGTATACTTTTACTCTTTAAATCTTTTACTCTTAAAACAATTTGTATCAGTAACGTCTCGATGGCGATCATGGCTCAGAGAGATGTACGTTGGTTTAATGAGCTGAAGATCCCAAGTTCAAATCCGACCAAAAATCGTCGATTTTTATTTGATCGCCACCTCTCGGAAGGCAACTGCAAACCACCGAGAGTATCTTGCAAAAAAAAAACAGTTTGTCAAATTGACGAGCTATATGCGGAAGGCAACGGAAAACCACCGCATTATTCTTTCCCAGGACAATCATGGATAATACCATGATCGCCAACGATCGGATACGGTTACGGCACTAGAAGAAGAAGAACGTCTCGATGATTCAAGAATCTTCATCTAAACTTTTAAAATTATTAGTTGAAGAATGTCACAATTTCTACTTGGAAATATTTAACACCAATCAAACTCTGTAGCCGAAACAAGTCATTATTCTAAGATTATAACAAGAGTAAGTTTTTTAAATAATATTTTATAAATACAATTCGAGGCTAAACACCAAAACTTTAAAAAATGCATTGGTAATAAAAAAAGTTAAAGAATTTTATAATATTTAACTATTAAATATTTAGTTATTAAATATTTTTTCTTATTCTTATTTATAATTATATCACATAACAAATATCTTACATAGAATCAACATATTGCTTATGAGACGCTCGATACCACAAAATACATAATATATCATAAAAAATATCTTTTTAAAAAATAGAAAATGACGCCACTTATATCAAAATAGCTATTGTGTTTGCGAAATATTACTGTTTTAACCTATTTTTGCTATAAAAGTAGTGATATATTTTTTTAAATAAAATTATATTATTTTTTTAGGTACATAATATGATTATGCTCTCGCTAATCTACATAAAAATATTAAAGTAGAGTTGTTGAAAAATTAATAATTTACAAGATACTTTTTACTTTATTTTGGCGCATTTTGGACATAAAATAAAATATTTTATAACTATTCATAAGTATGTTGTAAACTATTTTCTGGTAAGTGTACCTTAATATTTTTGTACATAGAATAATGAAATAAATCAACTTGTGTAAAGAAAACACAGTTGGTAAAAAAATTATGCAATTTGCAACAACATATTTTTTTGGAAAAGCAACTATGCGTTTTCTTTACACGTTGATCCATCTTATTATTTTGTGCATAAAAGTATTTTAAGGTATACTTGCTAAAAATAAACAGTTAATGATATTTTATAGTTTATGCCAAAACGTTCCAGAATAAATATAAAATATCTTGTAAACTATTGATTTTTCGACTTTATTTTAATATTTTTATATGCAGATTAACGAGAGGACTCATAGTATGTACAAAAATCATATAATTTTGAAAATGGTAATGGTTTTTATATGACCTTAAAAATTGATTTTTTCAAAAAATAATTTTATCAAAAAATAATCTTACCATAATTTGTCCTCTTGCAAACCAAACAACTTTTGTCTAAAAATTGTAAAAAAAATTTTTTCTACAATAAAAAATGAAGAAGTTTTGAGGATTGAATTAAAATGGAACATCTAGTACATGTAGTATATGTCTCCTTTAGTTCATAATTTTAATGTTTATGGAGTGTTAATAACTTGATAGCAAACAATTTCGTCAGTTTCATAATAGACGGTAGTTTTCTCATGTTTACCTGTTACATTTGTTTATTTTCTAAAGGAAGTACAATTTAAAGTAATATTTATTCAAATAATACTCGGTCAGTTTGCTGTACCTTGCAAACGAACGATGTTGTGTTGTTGAAAATTTCATGCAAATAATTGTCGTATAAATTGCACATACACAAGCGCGCTCCGTTGTTTGAAAATTTTCATCGACAAAATTCCGAAACTCATTAACATTTAAACTTGAAAAGATCTTTAAATACATTGTTAATAAGAATATTTATTAGTAAAGCTATTATGCTTATGAGTCTGTCATTATTTAATTGTATACAGAACTTTCGGTTCATTACTCTTTTTTTATTCCTTTTTTAATCCTTATAATTAAACGAACAAATTCATTCTCTCAACTTTTGTGAACATTTTCTCCTATTGAACTTCTTCAATTTATTCGTCTATCGTTCCAATTAATTATCTTGCAGAGCAAGAAATGATGATAGCAAAACAAATCAGATTTTACACGAAGCATCTTACACATAGATGTAGTAAAATTAGTATAATAACATTACCTTTATACTATTACCACATAGTGAACAGTATAATTTCAATGGCAATAACAGACTAAAGGGAAAAGTGTTACATTACTATAACAATCGCACTCCTCTACAATTTTATAATAAATTAATTTAAAACTTACAAATGCCGTGTGTCAAATAAATGTTGGGTTCTTATAATATAAAATCTGTACGACGGAGAAAACACGTCAGATACTCGTGACTACAAACATAGGACAAAACCATGTTGTAACATATTCTAAGTTCAGACCAAAGTCAAAAAATAAAAACAAGTAAGTAAAAGTACAAAACAATCATATAATATTAATAAGACCGTTATATATTGCGGTTAAACTTTCAGTGTCTTTTGTAAATTAATAGTTGAATTACACTTCTTAATAAACAGCATTTCTGCTATCTCTCTTTTCCTGGTGTCTTTCCTTGTATAAAATTCTAAGTTGTCATGCTAATCAATTTCATGTCCGAAGGATAACTTATGTTTGCTGATTATAGAGTAGTTACTTACATGTTTTTTAAAAACATTTTGATATTTTTTTAAACGTGTCTCAGTGGATAATAAGATAGCTCTACGAATAAGATTTCTACTGGGACTTCAAAATTTAATAAAGTGTGAGTTTATTAGAAATCTTACACTACCTTATTATCCGATACTCGTTTCCATAATAACAATATTAATACCGTCAAGAAAATTCTACGAAATAATTGTTTTCCAACACATATGATTAACAAACAGATAGAACAAAGATTAAAAGAAATACGACAACGACAGTAATCATATTAAAAATAAAAATAATAAGATAGACTTAAAGAAATGTATCTCTATTTCGTATATTAATTTAGCGAAAATATTGAGTGTGTACTGAGGGATGTTAATTTCGAGGTTTTGTTCACGGTCCCAAAAAAATTGTATTATTAAGAAAGGCAAAGATGCATTGAGTGTCTTGAAACAGACGGAACTTGTGCACAGAATTAATTGTCTGTTGTGATGCAAGTTACATAGGATAGATAAAAAGACATCTTGAGACACGTTTAAAAAAACATCAAAATGTTTTTAAAAAACATGTAAGTAACTACTCTATAATCAGCAAACTTAAGTTATCCTCTGGACATGAAATTGATTAGCATAAACGTAGAATTTTATACAAGGAAAAGAAAACATACCAGGAAAAGAAAGATAGCAGAAATACTGTTTATTAAGAAACAATTCAACTATTAATTTACAAAAGACACTGAAAGTTTAACCGCAATATATGATGGTCTTATTAATATTATATGATTGTTTTGTACTTTTACTTATTTGTTTTTATTTTTTTATTTTGGTCCGAACTTAGAATATGTTAGAACATGGTTTTGTCCTATGTTTGTAGTCACGAGTATCTGACATGTTTTCTCCGTCGTACAGATTTTATATTATAAGAACCCAACATTTGGCACACGGCATTTGTAAGTTTTAAATTAATTTATTATAAAATTGTATTGCGATTGTTATAATAATGTAACACTTTTCCTTTTAGTCTGTTATTACCGTTGAAATTATACTGTTCACTTGAAAAGAACCAGAACCAATGGTCGAAACGTAGTGGTTGAATAATTTTATGGCCAGGTTGCCGTCACTAAATTACTCTCTTTTTAGATTCACTGATTATTCACTGGCGAAAAGAAGATTAAAAAAAACAGATTTTCATGTTCTGTATAAGGCGCTTTTTTACTTATCGCATTATTTGTGTCGTGAAATTAATGCTTTTCCCGAAGTATATACAGGGTGTTCCGAAACAACCTTCCGTCTGTAAAATGACGTATTCCTGACACAATTCTAAGACGATTTTTCCTTTACCAAAATTTAATTTGAAGCGTAGTTTTTGAGTTATAAGCAAAAATAATTAGGAAATCACGCGTCGAGTACAGAAAGCAGGCAGGAGTGGCGCGTCGCGAGCGTAACGAGGGTTCAGCTGACCGCCCGACGGGTGATTACCACCGCGAGAATCACTATTTTAATCTTATAACATGAAATTATGCTTTAAATAAAATTTTGCTAAAGAAGGAAGTGTCTTAGAATTACAAGTGTCAAGAATACATGTTTCTTAAAATAAACGTTACTTTAATGACAAAAAATTGTTCTGGTTCGCCGGCCGTCGGACGCTGCAACCAGCTGATTGCTACACGCGATATGTGTAATGACATGCATGTGTGCGTAAAGGAAAGAGAAAGAGAGGGAAGGAGAGAGAGACATTCATATACATGTACGCACTTTTTTTCTCGTTCTCTTTCTCTCTTTTACACAAACACTTATCCACTCTCTCATTCAGTCACTCGTTTACTCACTCACTCACCTGCTCACTCACCTTGTAGCAGCATAGCGAATCCTCACACTACGTGTTAACTGCTGCACCGTTATGATTAAGTTGTGAAACACATCAAAGAGATACATCGAAACTTTTTGCAAATTACTTTCACTCAATTAACACAATACAGATTACGCGATAACAAATTCACTGACTCACTACCGATTCACCGATACCAAAAATTACTTTAAAAGAAACGCGAATCCAAATAGCACATGACTCGACGCGAAACGACGGACCGCGGAGACTGCGTGACCACAAGAGTTATGTTGACAGTTAACTAACGCTGCGACTTGCGAGTGGCGCGTGATCGAAATGAAACGAACAATCGGTTAAGGGGGGAGCATCACATCTTTCGAATTTTTTTGACGTTTTTTTTTATTGCTTAAAAAATTAGTTTAACATTTGAAAAATATGCTCCTAAAGTTTGAAATCGAAATTCGAAGTTTAAATGTCCCTCCTAGCGCATATAAGTGACGCGTTCCAAACGGTACCGAGCGCAGGTATACGACCGCGCGCGTGCAAAAGCAGGTCAAAAGAGTCCAGGATAGCTAAAAAACAGGAAGCAGCGGCTCAAATGGATGCATTTGCAGAAGAGGAAGGCATATTGTACGGCCCTGGTATCGCAGACTAAGCTTAGATAGTCGTAAGTCCCCTTAAACACTACTTTTCTCTATCGAAAACTTTAAACGCGTTTTTCTCAAAACACAAAATTTTGCGCGCCGTGCAATGTAGCTCAAAGAATTCTCGACCGATATTAATGAAACTTTACACAAATATTCTTTGACTTATTGGCCTTTGCATGACGTCGAGATTTTATTAAAAATTCAATAATAAATATTGTTTTTTATCACTTGTTTATAACAAAAACAGTGATTTTTTTTTCAAAATAGTCCTGAATTTTTAATTTTTTATTTAAAAAAAAAACTCTCCGTCATGCAAAGCGTATTAATGTATTTTAACGAAAAAATTTTTGTTTTTTTATTTCAGTTAATTAGAGCGACCTGGGCGTTGCACGGCGCAAATTGTAAGAGCCCACTTCAAGCAACTGCTGCGCCGCCATTTTGACATATTTTTATTTGAAAAAAATATATAATATACCTTAAATCCTATATATTATAATATACTTTATATTGATTTAATAATCTTTTTCATTTTCTCAAAAAAAATTCTTGAAAAAACGGCCGTAGATGTGATGCTCCCCCCTTAAAACCTTCGCATTGCGAATGCGGTAGAAAACATGAAACGTATAATGACGTACTTAAAAAAATTAATTATTTATTACAATTAATAACTATTTCTAATTATTTATTATAATTATTAATTGTAATAAATAATTAATTTTTTTAGCGTCGAGTCATGTGCTATTTGCATTCGCGTTTCTTTTAAAGTAATTTTTGGTATTGGTGAATCGATAGTGAGTCAGTGAATTCGTTATCGCGTAATCTGTATTGTGTTAATCGAGTGAGAGTAATTTGTGATAGTAATTTGCAAAAAGTTTCGATGTGTCTCTTCGATGTGTTTCGATGTGTCTCACAACTTAATCATAACGGTGCAGCAGTTAACACATAGCATGAGGATTCGCTACGCTGCTACAAGGTGAGTGAGCAGGTGAGTGAGTGAGTAAATGAGTGACTGAATGAGAGAGTGCATAAGTGTTTGTGTAAAAGAGAGAAAGAGAGCGAGAAAAAAGTGCGTACGTGCGTGCATGTGTATGAATGTCTCTCCCTCCTTCCCTCCCTCTCTCTCTCTTCTTTTAGTCCCCACCTCATGCCGCCACGCGGCGCTGCCTCCGTTCTCTCTCTCTCTCTTTCTGCCTCTCCTCGTGCTTTCGTCCCCTACTACCGGCTCCCTCCTCTGCTTCTCTCTCTCTCTCTCTCTTTCTCTCTCTCTGGGAAGGGAAAAAATGGTTTTCAGATGATATAAGAGTAGCAGCAAATAAGAGAGATGAAGCGCAACAAAATTGGATGCAATTTAAAAGTGAAAGGAATACAGTAGTCAAATTAATTAAAGAAAAGAAGAAAGAATATTACGAAAACATGATAGATTGTAATAAGAATGACCCGACAAAAATGTGGAAAACTTTAAAAGAAATAATTAGAGGTAAACCAACACAGATAAGAGAAATAGAAAATATAGACTTTGAAATATTAGGAGACGTGAGCGAGTGCAATATAGCTGATAAATTTAATATGTATTATATACAAAGTATTAATAATATTGTAAAATCTATAGATAGCAAAAAGTTTAGAAGTGTAGGTCCGAGCGGAAGTCCGGAAAGTAGAAAAAATATTTATGTTATTGAAAATAACAGCAATATAGAAAATTTTGAAATGATTAAAATAGAAGACTTAAGGAAATTATCACGGGATTGCCAAATAAAAAAGGTACGGAAGAAGGAATAACTAGTGACATACTTAAAGTAGCATCTTGCGCAGTGAAGAAGGAATTTGTCGATTTGATAAAAGTTGGAAAACATTGACAATAATACCGATACCAAAAATAGAAAAGGCAAAAAAGCAAGTAAATATAGGCTTATTAATATGTTGCCAAATTTCGAAAAAGTATTAGAATTAGTAAGAAAACAAATTGAAATGTACTTTAAATCTAATAATATCATAACGGAGCATCAATCGGGTTTTAGAAAACAATATTCTTGTGAAACGGCGATTTAAACTATTATTGACGAGTGGAAATTAATAGTAAGTGAAAGAAAAATAGTAGGAGTAATTTTTATAGATCTTAAACGGGCATTTGGAACAATTGATAGAAAAAGATTAATAGAGAAGTTATACCAATATGGAATTAGAGGAATAGTATTAAAATGGTTAAAATCATATTTAAACAATAGAACACAACAGGTTCGTGTCAATAATACGTGGTCAAAATTAATTGCTACCGAATGCCACAAGGGTCTGTGTTGGGGCCTCTGTTATTAATTATATATAAACGATATAATTAAGGTCTGTCCGGAAGGGTGTAGCATAAAAATGTTCGCAGACGATACATTAATATATGTAACTGGAGAAAGCAGTGTGGAGATAGAGAATAAAATGAATATGGCGTTAAGACAGTAGAAAAATGGATGAATGTAAATAAGTTGAAAATGAACGCTGGAAAAACAAAGTACGATTTTTAGGAGTATTAGGAAGGAACTGAAAACAGATATTATATTGAAATGTTCGGACGGAACTGAGATAGAGCGAGTAGAAGTAATGAAATACTTGGGTATAATTATTGATGATAGGCTCCGATTTAAAGATCACTGTGATTATATGTTAAAAAAAATAGGAAAGAAAACAAGTTTTTTAAATAGAATAGGTAACTTTATATCGATGTATACCAGATGTATTGTATATAAATCAATTATAGCACCTCATTTTGAATATTGTGCTGTTAATAGATATGGGGGAAACACAGTTATATAAATTGCAGATAGCGCAAAATCGACCATGCGAGTTATATTGCAATGTAATAGGTATACCAAAGTGGAACATATGTTGCAAAGTCTGCAATTCATGTCCATAAAACAGAGGCTGTATTATAATGTGTGCATATTTATTTTTAAGATTTTGAAAAATATGTTACCAAATTAATTAAGGAATAGGATAGTAATAGTAGGAAATAAGGATAAAAGACAAACACGACAAGCTGGGGATAATTCAATCCAATTTCGGAAAACAAGAAGCGCGCAAAAGAGTATATTTTACGAAGGAGCGAAAATGTATAATGCCTTGCCAACTGAAGTAAAAACATGTGAACGAATAGAATTATTTAAGCGTAGGCTAAAAGAACATATATATTATAATGTAATTTAAATTTAAGTTATTGTATTATTTAGTAATTATTTAGTATTTTATATATTTTGTTGTTAATTGTTAATGTGTAGACAATGTATTATTCTTTTTGTTAAATAGCCGAGGAGGCTAAATAAAGATCATTCATTCATTCATTTATTCTCTCTCTCTTTCTCTTTCTTTTACGCACACACGCATGCCATTACACACATCGTAGCAATCAGCTGATTGCACCGTCCGACGGTCGGCGGAACAACTTTTTGTCATTAAAATAATGTTTATTTTAAGGAACATGTATTTCTGATGTAATTCTAAAACACTTTCTTCTTTATTAAAATTTTACTTAAAGCATAATTTTATGTTATAAGATTAAAATAGTTAGCTAATCACCCGTCGGTCAGCTACACCTGCGTTACGCTCGCGGCATGTCGCTCCTACCTGCCTTCTGTACTCGACGCGTGATTTCTTAATTATTTTTACTTATAACTCTAAAAACTACGCTTCAAATCAAATTTTGGTAAAGGAAAAATCGTCTTAGAGTCGTGTCAGAAATATGTCATTTTACAGATGGAAGGTTGTTTCGGAACACCCTGTATGTGTGCATATCCATCAAACGCTATATATATTTACGTTTACATATTTACTTTCGATAATCATCTTCTCTATGATCAGATAATTATTATACCATTTAAGTATACCATTTAATAATCATGCGTCTTAATTGCTTCGGTGGAATTTGTAATATTATGATCTCGTTCTTGCTATACTTCTAACTACGAAACTAATATAATTTTAGAATTTTTTAATGTTTACGTAGGTACGGAAATAATTTCATTTTCAAAATTCACGCTAATTATTGTTTCTACCAATTGAATAAACATGAAAATCAATATTAGCATTATTATTAATATTGACATTATTAATTACTGCCACCGAAAATAAATTAGTTGATTTAGCAAAGCTATAGCTTACTGTACGAGTTTAACATTTTACTAAGCAGATTTGGTGTAACAAAGAAATTCTGAAAGCAATCATCAGTATACTGTAGTTTATTATAATATTATATCAATATTGATAAAATTATATTATATCAATTTTAATGAATATATATTTATTTTGCAGAATTTAAATAGAATATTATAGTTTTAACAAAATTGCATTGTTAGAACAATTAATTCTTTGTTGTAATGAAAACTGTTAATATGATAAGTTTTTTGCTACAATAAAAGTATGCGCTGTTTCAATTGATATATTTTGTTAAAACTTTAAACTATATTTTTGGATTGCTATAATATAATTAGTTATTGTAAAAAATTGTTGTATCAACAAATCTGATATGCTGCAATTATTGTTAATTTTATTCAGCTCTAACAATAAGACTTAGTTGTTATAACATAAAAAATTGGTTGTCCATATATTACGGCTATAGATTTGCTAAATGAGCAAAGTTTCTAATTGTTACAGCAAATTCTTTTTCCTTTCATTCAAAAAGTATATGTTTAGATTATAAACAGTAAATTACCAGTATTAGATATTTTTTAATTTCCTTGCACTCTGTTTCTCACGATACATTATTATACCCAAATTTATTTCATAGATCTTATGATGTTCGAGTTCTCACATTTGTATTGTTTGTAACTAATGCATCCTCAACGTTTTTCCAGCGCTCATCACCCTGCTGATATTAAACAGTTGAGAAACGACCTCCAAAATTAATTAGTCAAATTTCCACGAAGCACACAATTTTTTCGTTTTGAGCACCATTTTTCTTTGTTCGCTCATGTCGATACGCAGTTCGTTTATAATAAAAAATGTAATCTTTCTTTGTACTTATTCGAATAAAGTGTTCGCTCTCTATTTAAAATTTTAATGCAATTCTTTATCCGTGATAGCCGTTCGCGTCTTAGCGATAAACGTCGCGTCGTTCGATAACACGAGTAGTTCTGCAAAGAACTTCATTTTCAACAGAGCAAAAACGTCGATATTATTTTAACTCACTGGCTCGAAAATAAAAATTCTAAAATATAAATAATAAAAAATATCAATCCTAAGGAAAAAGAGAAAATATAACATACAATTTTACAAGCCTACACAAATTCTTTCTTTACATGAACTCAAATATATACTCAAGGAAAAAAATAAGATAAAATTGCCGAGAAGGAAACTTTCTCCAATTTCTTTAATCTAATATACAGGGTTGGGCAAAAGTCCGGAAACGGTCAAATATCTCGAAAAGGATCAACTATAGCGAAAAATTGTAAATAGCAAAGTTGTAGGGCTTAAAAAAATGTACCTAATGATGACTAAAAATTTTACTTTGAGTGGAGGACGAAGATCATATAAAAGTCAAATTGAATTTTTTAAATGGAACTGCCTACTTTTTATTGCATATTCTTATAGCTTATCTCGAGACCTTTCCAAAACACTATAATAAAGTATTTTTTTGTTAAGTATTTTCCGAGTTATAAAGCTTGAAATAATTTCATAATTTTACATAAACTGTAAAATATCTCGTAAAATATTTACTTTTCGATGACCTTACCTCAATACTTTTATGCACAGAATAATGAGAGGAATCAATTGGTGTAAAGAAAACACATAGTTGTTTTTAAGAAAAAATATGTAATTGTTAGTTACAAATTGCATATTTTTTCTTAAAAACAACTATGTGTTTTCTTGACACCAATTGGTTCCTCTCATTATTCTGTGCATAAAAGTATTGAGGTAAGGTCATCGAAAAGTAAATATTTTACGAGATATTTTACAGTTTATGTAAAATTATGAAATTATTTCAAGCTTTATAACTCGGAAAATACTTAACAAAAAAATACTTTATTATAGTGTTTTGGAAAGGTCTCGAGATAAGCTATAAGAATATGCAATAAAAAGTAGGCAGTTCCATTTAAAAAATTCAATTTGACTTTTATATGATCTTCGTCCTCCACTCAAAGTAAAATTTTTAGTCATCATTAGGTACATTTTTTTAAGCCCTACAACTTTGCTATTTACAATTTTTCGCTATAGTTGATCCTTTTCGAGATATTTGACCGTTTCCGGACTTTTGCCCAACCCTGTATATACAGGGTGAGCCATTTTAATCTATGGACCCCAATTCCTCCGAATGTATGCATGGTACGAGAAAATGGTTCAGATAAAAGTTTTGTGACTTCGAGGGGGACATAAGATGGTGTCATTGGTTTGACCTTGAAGAATTATTTGAAAGTCACATGAAAGTCACCTCAATTTTTTTAAGTGGCATCCCCTATTTTTTATTGCATATTCTTGTAGCTTATCTCAAGACCTTTCCAAAACACTATAAATAAATGTTTTTTCGTTAAATATTTTCCGAGTTATAAGGCTTGAAATAATTTCTTAATTTTACATAAACTATAAAATATCTCGTAAAATATTCACTTTTCGATGACCTTACCTCAATACTTTTATGCACAGAATAATGAGAGGAATCAATTGGTGTAAAGAAAACACATAGTTGTTTTTAAAAAAATATATGTAATTGTTAATTACAAATTGCACATTTTTTCTTAAAAACAACTATGTGTTTTCTTTACACCAATTGATTCCTCTCATTATTCTGTGCATAAAAGTATTGAGGTAAGATCATCGAAAAGTGAATATTTTACGAGATATTTTATAGTTTATGTAAAATTAAGAAATTATTTCAAGCCTTATAACTCGGAAAATATTTAACGAAAAAACATTTATTTATAGTGTTTTGGAAAGGTCTTGAGATAAGCTACAAGAATATGCAATAAAAAATAGGGGATGCCATTTAAAAAAATTGAGGTGACTTTCATGTGACTTTCAAATAATTCTTCAAGGTCAAACCAATGACACCATCTTATGTCCCCCTCGAAGTCACAAAACTTTTATCTGAACCATTTTCTCGTACCATGCATACATTCGGAGGAATTGGGGTCCATAGATTAAAATGGCTCACCCTGTATATATATATATATATATATATACAACTATATAATTTCTGTTTATTTTCCTGACAAGAATGCTTTTTGTATGTATGTATGTATGTATAATGTACATATATGTGTGTAGTACTGTAACCACATTCACAACAAATTATGTTCTTTAATATTGATATATTTTTTTCGAACTTCTTTTATTAATAATTGTTCAATAAACTGTTAAAATAGTTAAAATTTTTTGAATAAAATTACTCGGAGTTATAATATTGACAACATATGTCAAAATAAAAAACAAGAGAACAAATATTATCTCAAACATACATATATCAAGTTACAATAAAAAAAATTATGTGTATTATTTTACTAACTAATGAAAGAAATATAACCAGATAGCCAAATTTATCGACGAAATATTTAAGTATTTGCTATAAATTTTGGCAAAAATATAACAGAATTTGTTAATAGAAGATAATGACAGATTGACTATAGAAATCGACCAAAATTTAATATTTTGTAATTGAAGTGATTCTATTTAAACGCGTTCTATTTAAATAATTAAGATATAGAAGATTCTACTCAATTTCTGCTGGCAATCTACTGTCAAATTATGTCGGCAGACTCCACTGGATGGAATCCACGAGCTTAATGCGGGTGCAGTTGATGCCAATCTACCGCAACTGCCAATCTACTCGAAAATTGCTGGCAAACTATTCGTTTACTGCTAATATTTTACTTATCAGAAAGTAACCATTGTTAACCATTTATAGTAGATATGGTAGAATATAATAAAAGAAAATGATAATACATAGTTTTATTAACAAAAAATATATATCATTAATATAATAAATATGCCATAATGTGTCAGTATGGTATAATAATTTTTTCAGAGAAATGTTTGTCAAAATTAATAGAAATATAATTCACAATTTATTATTATTTATAATCTATAATCTATTATTATTATATGTATTATAGCTATTTTGCTATTTTATTAACTATTAACATATGCTCTGCCGCGTGTAATACTCCACATATTTTCTGTTTAGTCTATTTTTGCTTCTAAACATTATTTTAAAATTACATATTGATATTAAGACATCATATGTAGTATAATTATAATATCGTCAGAATATGATTACATTTTTCTAAATAATGTGATTGATTTGTTTGATAGTACAATATGACATAATATGATAGTCTTACACGATATATATTAAGCAAAACGATTAAGCTTGATAGTATGAGGTTTACACAGAACGGAAAATTACCAAAATCAGTCTGACATGAAATATGTATATTATTAAATACTTACTAATTATTAACACAACTAATAAAATAATATTAATATTAATATTCAACTATATTAATATAGTTAAGTAACAATTTTTATACTATTGACGCAGCTACAAATATTGAGTTATATTGTTGCTGTGAATATATTTTGATGGTTCTCAATACCATTTTATTTTCATGACTTTTTTCATAAAATTGCAGTACTTAAATTTCTGATTAGTCACATACGTAATTGAACCTATTTTGCTTTTTCTGAGTGGTACATTTTCGCTATCATTACAAACATAACGGAAAAGAAGAATTTGCTATAACAACTAAAAACTTTGCTAGTTCAGCAAATCTATATTTGTAATATGTGGACAACCAATTTTTTATGTTACAGCAATAAAGTGTTAAAGCTGAATAAAATTAATAGTTATAATCCAAAAAGAAGGGAATTATTTGACGGCAAACTGACCTAAGATACTGACATAAGATATCTTTATTTACGTTCACTAGGTTTCGACCACTGGTTCTGGTTCTTTTCAAGCAGCATAATACATTTTTTCTCAACAGTGCTACATTTTGAAAGGAACAGTGTTACATTTTTAAATCACACTACAATTTAAAAAAATATTTATTTATTTATAACTTACAGAGGCTGTGTGTCAAATAGAGTCCATATATAAAATAATAAAGAAAAAAAAATTCAGTCTGTGGCAAGTGTAGAAAACGCGTCAGAGGTGTATGACGGCACAAATGGGACTGAGTGGTAACAAATTCTACCGTTCTCTGAGTCCCGAACAAATTTAGACCTGTTAAGTAATAATAAGAATAATAGGTTTGTTGTATTAGCGCGTGACACAGCATAGCATCGAGCCATGAGATAGTTGTTGACAAGTCAAGATTTGTTCGAAATAGGAGCGACTAAAGTCCTGTTATTGGATCATTCGTGTTTTGTCCTTACACAGCGACAGACGTACGACAAGACGCTACGAAGGTGCGTTATAATTATTATTTAGTCTTTTCTCTTTTTGCTATAAAGTGTCCATTATTTGTAGAGGTTTTTATTCTGGAAATGTAATAAATACTTTCAACACACATTGTCGAGTATTATACATTAAATGCCCGTCTACCGAGAACAAAACACGACAAGTGGCGACGAGGATAACAGACATTTGGCGGAGAGGCAAATAGAGAGGACGGATAGGAACATTAGCGGCAACGTAAGGAGACAAAATATGACGACTATACCCACATTTGCGGAATTCAATCCATCGATCGAGCATATAGAATCGTATTTGGAGAGATTCGAGATTTTTGCGGATGTGCAAAATATAACGGCTGAGGTAAGGGTGAAATTTTTTTTAAGCAGTGCGGGTGCATCGTTATATAATAAAGTAAAAATTTTGGCTATACCACGTAAACCGGTTGATTTAACTTTGGAGGAGGAGATAAAAACGTTATTAACAGGTCATATGAATCCCAAACCGCTTAAATGTACGGAACGACAAAAATTTAAATTACGTAAACAAAACGAAGGTGAGTCGTTCGCGGAATTTCTTGCAGTTTTAAAAGAAATATCTATTAATTGCGGGTACGAAGGCGAAGCTCGATTAAATGAAGAACTCAGGAACCAAATTATAATGGGCATACGTAACGAGAATACGCAAAATTATTTTTTGAGAACAGATAATTTAACTTTGGAAGAGGTAATCAAAAAGGCTTTAGCAGACGAACAGGCAACAACCGGAGTAAACGCTTTGAAGCAAGACGCCAATATAAACAAAATTAATACAACAGATAACAAGAAAAAAAATTTTAAAAAACCTTTTCGTAGCAACGAAAAAACTTTTAGAAACGAAAACGATCGAGGAAATAGACAAAATTTTAACGACCGTGCTAAGCCACGATACACACCAAAATATCAACAGACAATTCAATATAATCAAGATAAATTTTGTTATAGATGTGGATTTTCAAATCATTCGCCAAATTTTTGTAAATACAAAAATATGAAATGTTACAACTGTAATTTAATAGGTCATTTGAAAAGTCAATGTCGAACGAAACCGAGAAATACGGGACAGGTAAATGCTTTTGAAGTAGGCGAAATATTACATATTGGAAATCCGGATTTCAGAAAAAAAATTATGTTAACGCTAAAAATTGAAGACAAACTGGTTAACATGGAGTTCGATACGGGAGCTACATATTCATTAATGTCTAAGGAAAATTTTGAGAAGTTAAAAATAGAAAAGGAAATTGAAGTTTCAAACGTCGTTCTTCAGACATACGAAAAACGGCAAATTCCGATAGTAGGAACAGTAACGGTTAAAATCGAATACAACGGCACGAAGATGGAAGGAAAATTATTTATCGTTGAGCAAAATCTCGATACAATTTTAGGACGCGATTGGATTTTTCCCCTTAAAATTAATTTAGGAAATGTATTTACAGCGGACGTTAGCGACGAAACAATGAAAGAGCTGAGTAAGGAGTTTGTGGATGTTTTCGCGGATAGTGCTGGATGTTTGAAAAATCATGAAGCGGAACTACGGGTGCGATCAGACGCCACACCGATTTATTGTCGACCAAGAATAGTTCCATTGGCATTAAAACCACGTTTAGAAAAGGAGTTGGATAGACTGGAAAAATTGGGAATTATTGAAAGGACGACAAATACACAATGGGCAACACCAATTGTTCCAATTGTAAAGCATGACGGATCTATTCGAATTTACGGAGACTACAAGGTAACACTTAATCGATTTCTAATTCCGGACGATCATCCAATTCCAAATATAGAAGAAGTTTTAGCGCAAACAGCAAATGGGAAGATTTTTGCAAAATTTGATATTAAGGAAGCATATATGCATATGCAAGTCTCGGAGGAAACGTCAAAGTTGTTAACCATTTCGACGCACAAAGGACTGTATAAAGTCAAGAGATTGATGTACGGGATTGCGAATGCGCCTGCTATTTGGCAGCGAACCATGGAGGCACTTTTTCAAGGTATAGACGGATTGCAAATATTTTACGACGATGTAAAGATTTCTTCTCCAAATGGCCAGACGCATAAGGAACGCAAATTTTTTGAAGAATGCAGACGACACGGTATTAAATTAAATAAAACGAAATGTCAAATAAATACAAAGAAAATAGAATAGGGTTCGAAATTGATGAACATGGATTGCATAAGACGAAGGGAAAAATTGATACGGTCTTAGCAGCAAAAAGACCGGAGAATATTACGCAATTAAAATCATTTTTGGGACTGGTTACGTATTACGGACGCTTCATACCGAACATGGCAGAAAGACTTCATCCCTTATACGAGTTATTAAGGGAGAACACCACTGTGACGTAGCGTTTTCAAGTGCTTTATTCGGTATTTTTTTTTGAGGAATTGGTTTGGTCAAAGGGAAAAAAAACTTTTAGGTTATATTGGACACATATTAAAGTATAGAAAACAATTTTTTTATTTGAAAAAAAATACAAAATGGCGGCGTGACAGTAACTTCAATATAAGTGATTTTTACTAGAGTTGCTCCACTGCAAGCACTAGAAGTGTCTAAAATTTGTTCTTGGAACAAAAAATGAAACATTTTCATGAAATATATTAGTTTTAGCGTGGAAGTACCTGGGGAAATTCAAAAATTTGAAAAAAAAAAAAATAGAGACAAGTTTGAAAAAAAAGTTTTATTTTTTAACAAAAATTTTCGTATAAAAAGTTGAATAACTTTTTAAATTTTTAATAAATCAAAAAAAACTCAGGTACTTCTCTTTGAAATCTATCTAAGAAGCTACAGTTAAAATTTAAAGTCGATTCAACAAAAATTGATTGAGTTCTACTGCTTGCAGATTTCCAAAACACCATTTCGAGATAATCACGTTTAAAGTTTTCGGTATCAATAACTTCTCAATAACTTAAGAAATTTTTTACATACTAATCAGCAATGCCAGCTCCATACAGTTGCCCTTCTAAGTTAATATACTCTTCATTTTTGGCACACACGATTTCAAAGTATGGTAAAATAAAATGAGAAAGAAACTCAAAATAACAGTATATATTGCCGACAGCGTTTTTCGGCTGTTAGAGGGCTGTCAGAAAAATGCTTGAAACCCATCTAAAAAAATTTTTTTCAGCTATAAACGAATTTGCATCATATTTTTAAGGGTTTATAGGATTTTTTAAAGTCAAAAAAAAAAAATCGATTTTTTGAAAATTTCACAGTGGTGTTCTCCCTTAAAGAAGAACACGAGTTACAGGTGGACAACGAAACAGGGAAGTATTTACGGAGATAAAACGAGAAATTGCATCTGAGCGTATTTTAGCGCACTACGATCCGAATAAGCCTTTAATATTGGCGACGGACGCATCAAATTACGGTATCGGCGCAGTGCTATCACACACACTAAAGAACGGTACAGAACAGCCAATTGCATTTGCCGGAAGAAGTTTGAATGATGCAGAGAAGAGATATTCGCAAATTGATAAAGAGGCTCTTTCTATCTATTGGGGCGTAAAAAAATTTTTTTATTATTTATATGGTCGGAAATTCACGCTACTAACAGACCACAAACCTTTGGAAAGTATTTTGGCAGCAAACGCAAGTGCACCAGGTTTAACAGCAACGAGATTATTGCACTACTCGATATTCTTGCAAGGATTTAATTATAATATTAAATTCAGAAATACCAATAAGCACGCTAATGCAGATTTTTGTTCAAGATTTCCGAACGAATACGCGACAAAAAAAATAGACGAACCAAGTTACGTACAAATAGAACAAATCCACAATATCATAGATTCTACGATTATCGCCCAGGAAACGAACAAAGATACGGAGTTAAGAAAAATACGTAACGAAATTAGTAGGAATAAAAACAGTAATATTAACAGATGGGGCGAATATACGATCGAGCAAAATTGTGTAATGAAAGGACAACGAGTAATAATACCAAAAACGTTAAGGAAAGAGGTTTTGACGGAACTGCATAGAGGACATTTGGGAATAGTCAAGATGAAAGGACTAGCCCGAAGTTTTGTTTGTTGGAAAGGAATTGACAAGCATATTGAAGAAGTTTGTAAAAATTGCGAAAATTGCCGAAATCAATTGAATCAAATACAAAAT
Source organism: Crematogaster levior (assembly GCA_901521435.1). Classification (NCBI taxonomy): domain Eukaryota; kingdom Metazoa; phylum Arthropoda; class Insecta; order Hymenoptera; family Formicidae; genus Crematogaster; species Crematogaster levior. Next base: position 113,020 of record CABEGB010001283.1, on the reverse strand, counting down.
GAAAAAATACATCCATGGGAATACCCAAAGGGACCATGGGAACGAGTTCATATCGATTACGCCGGACCGATTAAAGGTATATATTTATTAATCATAGTAGACGCATACTCAAAATGGCCAGAAACATTTATAATGAAGAATACAAGCAGCATGGCAACCATAGAGAAACTACGGGAATGTTTTGCTCGATTCGGATTACCGGTGACTTTGGTATCGGATAATGGACCACAATTTGTGTCAAGGGAAATGGAAGCATTTTTAAAGGATAACGGAATTAAACATCTTACGACGGCACCGTACTATCCTTCTTCAAACGGACAAGCGGAACGATACGTGCAGACCATCAAGAACGCTATATATGCAGGCGGCACTGAGGAAATGTCGCAGAGACTTAACAGTTTTCTATTAAGATATAGACGAGCGATACATGCTACTACGGGGAAATCACCAGCAAGTTTAATGCTACAAAGAGAACCACGCACACGTTTAAATTTGATGTTACCGGAGGAGACGAGGAGAATGTGGAGAAAGGAGGAAAGTAAACCGATTTTTCGACCAGGAGACGCGGTTCAATATCGTAGCTATAATAAACAAGGAAAATGGATAAACAAGGAAATTACGGGAAGATAGTTAAAAGAAGAGGAACCGTTATTTATGACATCGAGACCAAGGACGGTGTTTTGGTTAAGCGACATGCAAATCAGATCCGGAAATGTGACGTGAAACTAATTAAACAACATAAAAACCCAAGCCAGAATTTAAGTACGACTCAAACGAGTGTACACGATAAACCCAAGCTGCTAATTAAAATTTTTCCCAAAACCAATATAGCTGACAAAACAAATGCAGAGGATGTTGGCACACGACAACCGGACCAAACGGCAAAGAACGCGACACAGCAGGACAATCCTAACGACAGGGAAGGTGCAACGGAGGAATCGGGAAAGCGCAAGTCGGGGCGTGTCACGAGACCGCCTGAGCGTTATACAGCAGAAAATTTTGCGAAGGGGAGAGGTGTTAAGTAATAATAAGAATAATAGGTTTGTTGTATTAGCGCGTGACACAGCATAGCATCGAGCCATGAGATAGTTGTTGACAAGTCAAGATTTGTTCGAAATAGGAGCGACTAAAGTCCTGTTATTGGATCATTCGTGTTTTGTCCTTACACAGCGACAGACGTACGACAAGACGCTACGAAGGTGCGTTATAATTATTATTTAGTCTTTTCTCTTTTTGCTATAAAGTGTCCATTATTTGTAGAGGTTTTTATTCTGGAAATGTAATAAATACTTTCAACACACATTGTCGAGTATTATACATTAAATGCCCGTCTACCGAGAACAAAACACGACAAGACCAAACAAAAAATAAATTAATAATTATAACTAATCAAGTTTAGTAACACAGCAAATTAGCAAATTTATTGGTACACCAAAGATAACGTTTTACGATAATCAATTACGACAATCCAGAAATATGGTTTAAAATTTTCAACGAAACATATCAAGTAAGAAAACGCATACGCTTTTGTAATAAAAAACTTAACATATTAACAATTTTTCTGTAGCAAAGAATTAGTTGTTTAACAAAAATATCAATATTCCATTAAAATCCTAAAAATATATAATATTTTTATTAAAATTGAAATAATATAATTTTATCAACATTGATATAATCAATACTATAATATAAAGGATATAGTTCCGAAAGGTCCACATGAGCTAGCGAGTTCAATTTCTTTTAGCACACCTCTCTAAGTATGAGAATGCTAAATATAAAATATGAAAGCCGGCAATAAAACAAAAACAAAGTTTTAGGAATTTTGTTCCTAGCGATAAAACACATTTTTTGATATCTATATCCATATCAACATTTAAAGAATTTAAATAGAATTTGTGATTTCAGGGTTTCATCCTACATAGACTCATCAGTGTAGTGAACAACTACAGATCCCAACTACAGACACACACTGATTAGTGTGACACAAAGTAACTATGGCACAAACTAACCAGTGGTGGAACTCGCTTCGCGTGGAAAGTTGCAAACCCATGTGGAACAGAACAATTATAGACTCCGTTTTGGGCCGAAGCACGGGGTGGGGTGCGGTGGAATTCGTTTTATGTGGGAAGTTGCAAACCCATGTGGAACAGAACAATTATAGACCTCATTTTAGGCCGAAACACGAGGTGGGGTAGAGTGAAACAGCCAACAAAACTTCCAAGCTCGGCTTCTGTTCAATTACCGGAACCAATATTTTACATTTAGCATTCTCATACTTAGAGAAGTGTTCTAAAAAAAAATTTAATTCACTAACTCATGTGGACCCTTCGGAACTACAGCCAATATAAATATTACGTACATTTTATCACTTTCTAAGAAATATTGGAATATAAAAAAATTAAAAAGTTAAATTTTTTTTCTTAATTTTTTTCTTAATTTTAATAATTTCTTATAATAAAAAATTATAATATAAGAGAGGGAAGTAAATAAATGATTATATTAGGTGTACAACTTTGCTTCCGCCGTTTTTTTTCCGAAATTCGAGGCTTTATTGTAAAAAACTGGTTATACATTTATGATTCAAAGTATTGTCCATCGCTGGCCACTACTTTCTCCCATCTTTCGGGCAGCGTACGAATCCCGCGTCGAAAAAAACTGGTCATCTTTTGAGGCGATTCGACGAATCGATCCAATTTTTTACTTCTTCATAAGACCGGAAGTGCTGGTCAGGCCGTGTGCCATTGATCAAAACAAGTGATAGTCAGAGGGAGCAACGTCTGGAGAATACGGCGGGTGGGGTAGGACTTTCCATTTCAACGTTTCCAAGTATGTTTTGACCACTTTCGCAACATGGGGTCGAGCATTGCCATGCTGCAAAATCACTTTATCGTGTCTCTCGTTGTATTGCGGCCGTTTGTCTTTCAATGCTCGGCTCAAACGCATCAATTGCGTTCGATACCGATCGCCTGTGATTGTTTCAGTCGGTTTTAACAGCTCATAATACACTACGCCGAGCTGGTTCCAAATACAGAGCATGACCTTGGAGCCGTGAATATTCGGTTTGGCCGTCGACGTGGAAGCATGGCCGGGAACTCCCCATGATTTTCTGCGCTTGGGGTTATCGTAATGAACCCATTTTTCGTCCCCAGTCACAATGCGATGCAGAAATCCGTTCCGTCTTTGCCTTTCAAGCAGCTGTTCATAAGCAAACAAACGGCGTTCAACATCTCTCGGCTTCAACTCGTACGGCATCCTTGCTTCTGAATCATTCCCATGGCTTTGAGGCGTTTTGAAATGGCTTGTTGAGTCACTCCCACTGATTGTGCCAATTCTTCTTTTGACACGAGTCTTGATCAAGTAATGCCTCCAATTCTGCATCTTCGAAAACCTTCTCTCTTCCATCGCTATGCCGGTCTTCGACGTCAAAATCATCGTTCTTGAAGCCTTGAAACCACTCACGACACGTTCTTTCACTAATAGCGGCCTCACTAAGTATTTGAGAGCATTCAATGAGCCTCAACCGCAGATTTCTTCATATTGAAGCAGAAAATTAAAACCTCCCGCAAATGACGAGAATTTGGCTCGTAAACTGACATTTTCAATCAAGAATAACTTTATGATGCAGACACAAATCGAATGTTTCTATGGGGTTATGTTGACAGATGCTCAAGTTTATTGTATGACGTCTATGATCTATTTATTTCGACCACCACTTACCGCTAAAGCCATCTATAGGAAAACGGCGGAAGCAAAGTTGTACACCTAATAATGTAATAAAAAGTACTAAGAAATAATAATTATTACAAATTTAAAATATATTATAAGACTCACATATGAGAAATATAAAATAATTAACATTAAATAGCATAACGCATTATTATAAATTTTCATTATGCATGTTTTCATGTAACCTTATTAGAAGAGAATTGCCAAGATCTTCGATGTTAACATTTGTTTCTGTTTCTGAAAATCTTATTTCATAATCTCAAATGTGTTCATTAAAGTCTAAGAATAAATGTCGAGTAAGAATGTTATAAAACTCAAATTTCTTTATTATATTTTATTTTTTTAAATGTTTTATTACTATATTGCTTTACTACTATTATTATTGAATCTTTAAAAAATAGTACAGAAAAATTTGGTTTTTTATTACATACTTTTTGACTAATTATATAAAATAAATAAATGATTTCATTTTTATACTTACTACAGGATTTCTTTCAGTGAAATTACTGCTGAAGCAATTCTCTAATCATTTCACACATTCTCAAATTAAATTTGTAGCACGGTATGGTTACCGAGAAGAAACTCTAGAAATAGGAATGTCAGACCATTTTATATTGTATATATTATATATGATAACATGTATGTGTTGTGTGAGTTATATGTCATACCATGTATGTATACCAATTCAAGATGGTAAAAATATAATGCGGCGTAAATATAGCGCTCGTGTTCGTTCACTTCGCGTTACTTCACGCGTACACTTGGCGCAAAACTCTGCCGTGTTTCTTGATAGTTGAAGATAGAAAACAATTTCCTATAAAAACTTGATGTAAAAAGATAGTTGTCATGCGAATCTTACTTTCGAAAAACAAAATTTTAAAAAAATTTTACTGGCTAAAACAAACAGTATTAATTGCTCATGAAATTTCAAAAAGATTGACCATTTAAAACTCGAGATAATTGTCATCAAAGCTCGGGAGTTTTATACGTATCCTAATGTATGTATGCACCGGTCTTTTAACAGTAATGAAAAAATACTTCGACAAATTTCGATGAAAAATTACCAAGCAATAAAGGGATTTTATTTGAATATGATGAAAAAAATGAAAGTGATGAACAGTTTTATTTATAAAACACTTGAATTTATAAAACACTTGAAAATATCAAAGTTACAAATCGCGACGTTGCATAATTCTAAAAACACTTGAATTTATAAAACACTTGAAAATATCAAAGTTACAAATCGCGACGTTGCATAATTCTATCGCACTCTTTCATGACTGCGTCCTGAACAAGGCTTACACGTGTAACAGCATTCTCAGTATAGCTCAATCAAAAGTTTGGCATGTATAATTTAACTTTTTGGTAGTACTGTAACACGACACTACCTTAAACTCTTTCTAAAGCTGTTTGACTTAATAAAATGTCGGCTTGACAGCATAATCTGTTTTGTTTGTTTTAATTTAATATTTTATTAATTTCTCTTCAATATCTAAGTGGGTTGGGTGGGTGTGGGTGGTGGTTTTGGTGGGGGGTTGTGGTTGTTGTGGTTGGGTGTCGTGGGTGTTGTTGGGGTTGGGGTGGGGGTTGTTGTGTTGTAGTGGGTTTTGGTGGGGGGTGGGGTTGTGGGTTGGGGGGTTGCTGGGGGTTGGTGGGTTGTGGGGGGTTTGTTGGTGGTGGGCGGTGGTGGGGGGTGGGGTTGGGTGGGGGGTGGTGGGCGGTTAGTGGTGTTGGTTGTGTTGTGTGGTGGGGTTGTTTGGGTGGGTGTTGGTGGTTTTGTGGGTTGGTGGGGGTGGGGTTGGGGGGGTGGTGTGTGGGTGGTTGGGTTGGTGTGTGGGGGTTTTGGTTTGTGGGGGGGGGTTGGGTTTGGTGGTGGTTTGGTGTGGTGGGTTGGGTTTGGGGCGGGGGGGGTGTGGGTGGGGTGTTTGGTTGGCGTTTTGGGGTGTGCTTTTGGTGGGGGTGGTTGGGTGTGTTGGGTGGTGGTGTGGGGTTTGTGGGTGGGGGTTGGGGTGGGTGTGGTGGTGTGGTGGGTGGGGGGTTTGGGTGGCGTTGTTGGGGGTTGGTTGGTGGTTGGGGGTGGGTGGTGGTGGGGTTGGTGGGTGGGTGGTTGGGTTGGTGGGGGGGTTGGGTGTGGTTGGGGTTGGTGGGGGGTTGGGTGGGTGGGTGGTGGTTTTTGGTTTGTGTGGTGTTTTGTTGGGGGGTGGGGTTGTGTGGTTTGGGGGGTGTGGGGGGGTTTGTGGTTTGTTGGGTGGGGGGGGGGGGTTGGTGCGGTTTGTGGGTGGGGGTGGTGGGGTGGGTGTTTTTGTGGTTGGTGGTTGTTTGTGTGGTTGGTGTGTTGGGTGGTGTGGGTGCGGTGGTGTGTGTTGGGGGGTTGTGTTTGTGCATCCTAACTAAACATATACAAAACCCCAACAACACCCCCACCCAAACCAAAAATTTTTTTTTTTTTTTTTTTTAACCCCTCAAACCACAGTACCAAACCCAACCCCCAAACACAACACAACAACCAAACCCATAAGCCCCCCCCCACCATTTTTTCGAAGGTAAAACATGTAAAAAAATAGAATGAAAATAAAACACACTCATACATAAAGATTTCTATTTAAAAATTATGTTTTATGATACTACAAAAAAAAACTTTACAATGATAAAAAAAATTTTATATCTATATATTTCCACATTAGTAAACAAACCAAATTTAACAAATAAATTTAATAATTTGTACAAAATACTTGATACCTATCAATTAAAAACTGATATCAACTTGTCCCGAACAACACGCACAAAAAGAACCTTGGCAGGAATATAGGGCCGGTTCTGAGCCACTTCGCGGTGGGCCTGACGTCACGCGGTAAGGGACGGAGTGGCGGGAGCCAGCTTACCCGTGGCAGCCTAAGTTCACATTAACCCAATTTTTTCTTTCATTTTTTGTTTGTCAAAAAATGGTCTAAACAAAGATCCCGATTTCTGTTTTATAGTTCCATAAATAACTCACTTTTTATAAATTTCCGACGCCGGAAGATAAAATTAGATCCTTATTTGAATGGGTTATATGCAAACCTTTCCGTTTTTTTCTAAGAGGACATTAACGCGCATTATTAGTTAGTTTTTTGAAAATCTAACCTCTTCTTTAAGCGAAGATCTTTCTTTCTTCTACAACCGTGTATCCTCTTTCCCCGCACCTACAAGCGTATTAACGTTCTCTTTCTTTTTTGCGCTTGCGCTTTATTTATTATTACAATTGAAACGATCCGTTTATACGAACGCTCGGGCCAACTCGTTGGATTTCGGAGTTCGATGGGTCAATTGAGCAATGCGTATTTAATACACAACAAAGACAATTTATTACACTAATCTGACGATACACTGTTACAAATAAACGCGATATTATATATTATAATATGTACAAGGGTCCGCGGAGTGGATGTACTACGCGTGACGCGTGTGGTAGCGAATACGCCTGCGGTCAATGACCGCGCACGCAGCGGACACGTGCTCCGGTGCAACGCGGTATCACAGTATCGGCATTTAAAAGACTACGATGTCTATCCGAGTTTAAAGCCCGTGCTGAGTCGCGGTGACGGCACGTGTATGTGATAGCGCGGCGCGACGCGGGGGATGGGAAATCGTGTGTCGTGACAGGATGAGACGGTCGGACTAGAATACCCGGCGGTAGTGGAGAACACTCCACTGCACGCTGATCGACGTCTCAGGTAAAAGAGCCACGGGTGTTATGTGCTGCAAGAATCGAGAAGCCTCGACGGAGGCAGAGCACGCTCTACTCCACGTCTCATATCGTGTCGGGATCCCGCGGTTGGCAACGATCGAAAATTCACGGTGGAGGCAGAGTACCCCACGACGTTGTTACCCAGCGGATTCAATCGGGAAGGAGAATACTCGGTAGAGATTGAGAACACTCGACCTCCTGGTTCTGTCACTTAGGAACGGGTCTAGGATAGCTTGGTAGCGTCGGCGTGTAGCGTCTGCTGGAATTCAGAATCGGTACCTTGTTAATTTCAAACGTCTTTTTATACCCAGAAAAGAGCTCGAAATTCTGGGAAGGGAATCATCCCCCGCCAGTCGAAACGCGAGCGCCGGGGTATCGGTGCGGAGCGGGAGAACGGTCCCGATTCGGTCTGGCGGAGCGATGCATTTTATGGGGTGCATCATCACATTACCTCCCTTCTAGACTTAGCGCGAATCTAGGCGCTTTTATTTCTTCTTTATTGAGCGGACTTTACTGCAAGCATTGAATCGAATATGCCACCGGTCTGCTCCGAGTCGGGTCTTGTATTGGCGCGACACGTGCGCCGCGAAGTGTAGGGAGAACGTCACGCTCTCGCTCGGTAGCGGTCGGATCTTTCCGGGATCGCTCGGCTTTCAGTTATCACGAGGCTGTGTGCCTCTAGCGTTTGAATGATAACGATTAAAAAATGGTGTGGGGAGCACCGCGCCCCGTGTGCCACTTCCGACGGGTATTCGGTCTGGCGGAGCGATGCATTTTATGGGGTGCATCGTCACATTACTCCCCTTCTAGACTTGCGCAATGTACATGCCCAGAACTATACGAGAACTATTTTATAATTAGCAGAACTGTCGAAAATCGACCGGCGTCTCACCTCTATGCTCGAAAATATGCGTTTTTCGGGCAAAATAATTTTTTAAATAAATTTGTAATTGTTGAAATTATCAGAACTCTTTGGAAAGACAATGTACATGCTCGGAACTATACGAGAACTATTTTATAATTAACAGAACTGTCGAAAATCGACTGGCGTCTCACCTCTATGCTCGAAAATATGCGATTTTCGGGCAAAATAATTTTTTAAATAAACTTCTAATTGTTGAAAGTATCAGAACTCTTTGGAAAGGCAATTTGCGTGCTCAGAACTATACGAGAACTATTTTATAATTAACAGAACTGTCGAAAATCGACTGGCGTCTCACCTCTATGCTCGAAAATATGCGATTTTCGGGCAAAATAATTTTTTAAATAAACTTCTAATTGTTGAAATTATCAGACTCTTTGGAAAGGCAATTTGCGTGCTCAGAACTATGCGAGAACTATTTTATAATTAACAGAACTGTCGAAAATCGACTGGCGTCTCACCTCTATGCTCGAAAATATGCGATTTTCGGGCAAAATAATTTTTTAAATAAATTTCTAATTGTTGAAATTATCAGAACTCTTTGGAAAGGCAATTTACATGCTCAGAACTATACGAGAACTATTTTATAATTAACAGAACTGTCGAAAATCAACCAGCGTCTCACCTCTATGCTCGAAAATATATGTTTCTCAGGCAAAATAATTTTTTAAATAAATTTGTAATTGTTGAAATTATCAGGACTCTTTGGAAAGGCAATGTACATGCCCAGAACTATACGAGAACTATTTTATAATTAGCAGAACTGTCGAAAATCAACCAGCGTCTCACCTCTATGCTCGAAAATATACGTTTCTCGGGCAAAATAATTTTTTAAATAAATTTCTAATTGTTGAAATTATCAGAACTCTTTGGAAAGGCAATTTACATGCTCAGAACTATACGAGAACTATTTTATAATTAACAGAACTGTCGAAAATCGACTGGCGTCTCACCTCTATGCTCGAAAATATGCGTTTTTCGGGCAAAACAATTTTTTAAATAAATTTCTAATTGTTGAAATTATCAGAACTCTTTGGAAAGGCAATGTACATGCCCGGAACTATACGAGAACTGTTTTATAATTAGCAGAACTGTCGAAAATCGACCGACGTCTCACCTGTATATTTATAGATATAGGGATCGCTTGTTTTAATTTCATTTGAATTAATATGTTTCTGCTTTTAAAAGGCAGAACTCTTCTTAGAACTCATGTAGAACTATAAATCTTTTCAATTCGAACAATTTCTGATAAGGAAATGTCCGTAGGACAAAGTGAGACGCTGCGTGAAGTTGGCGTCTCAGTTTGTCCTAAGCGTTTTTCAGTGTTTTAATGGCCAGAACTATTTGTCAGGAGACGCGGTAGCGTCTCCGGCCATGTTCAAAAATAGAAACTACAAGTAGACGCTACAAGTCTCTTATCCCGCACCCTTAAAGTCGACTTTTTGGGGGTGTAGAACTATTAAAATATAAAAAATTTTGAAATGCCTGTAGCATATTCCGAAAGGTGGTATCGCCACGAGTAAGTTAAGCCAAAAAAGAAAAAAATCGGTCAAGCCGTTCTGGACATATAAACGGTCAAAAAGTGATGTTTTTCACGAAAAATGAAGTAACGTCTTCTTCTCTGTCCGCAATCATATGTACTTCTCTTCTCTCTTACCTTTCACTCACACCTCCCCCAACTTCCACTCACCCACTCCCCCCTCCCCTCCCCTTTCTCCCCTCCCTTCCCTCCCCCCTCTCCCCTCCCCTTCTCAATTTTTTCGTCTTTTTCGCTCTATTTCGCACTTTTTCATCATCTTTCACCCCCTCTCACTCTCTTACACCCTTTCTGGTGTATTTACCATTTATTAAAAATTTTCAAAAACCACCCCTTAGACGTGAAATTTAATTTAATCTAGCTTGTGCTAGACGTCCAATTAGAAAAATTATTTTTGGATCTATTGCGTGCCCAAACAAAAATACGATAGTTGCAATAGCGCTGAAATCGGGCTTGCTTTAGGCGCCCAATTAAAGAAATTTGGAGTGCTCTGCTTATAAAAGATATCCCAGAGACGATTAATTTGTGTATTAGTTATATATTTAAAAATATTTTATACCAGATGTAGTTTACACCAGACGTAATGATCGTGTTAAAATCGGAGAGACGAATAAAATATATGGTTGCGTGCTCACAAGAATAGCTGATGGAGGAGCTCATTCTTTATTTTCAATATTATTGTATTTTTGACATACAAACGGTTAAACATCTCGGAGAAATAAAGACAGTTAGCGAGTGACTGTGTCAGTGTCAAAATTAAAACGGAATAAAAATCTATTTGAAATTAGGTCATCACTTCAACGATAAAAATAATATAAGTATAAGTATATAACTACGTACAACTATATAATGTAAAAATAATTATTTGAATATATTGATGAAAGAATATTAGCATTTTAATAAATTATGTTATTTATTGAAATTTTATAACTTAATCGATATATTGTGTTACATACGTTACATGTAATTTCAGTTTTACTAATTCAAACTATTAATGATACATTAGTGGTTCTAGTAATCATTTCGTGCATCGACTTTACTAAAAATTGACTCTATTGATAAACTACGTAAATTACACGCGGAATAATAATAGGGAAATACTGTAACTAAAATACAGAAATGTAACAGAAGCGTATATAAAAAGAAGTATATGGAGATTTTCGCACACAAGTGTCTTACAAGAACCCGTAAATTAACCCCATAAGAAATGTTAATTAAAGAAATGTTAACGACATAGGTCCCATACTTTTGCGATGTACCGTTTTTGAGATATTGAATTTGAAAATTTTTAATAAGTGGTAAATTAACCCCATAAGAAACCGATAATTAACGACACAGATACAGATATTTAGTAACAAAAAATTTATTCTATTACTGAAATCATGTAAACGATTAATCCGCACATTGTAATTGAAACAAATGCACTTTGCAGTAAGAACTTTATTGTGTTAGTTTTCTTCATTTAAAAAGTGCTATAATAAAATCATTTAATTATTAATGACAGTATTCTTCAAATCAAGAAAACTAATACAATTCTGCCTACAAAGTGTGTTTGTTTTAATAATAGTATGCAGATTATTTAACAGTTCAGTTATTTGTATCTTTTACATGATTTTAATATTAGATTAATATTTTTGCTTAGATATTTAATGGACGAAATTGCATATGCATTTCAAGAAACAAAATATATTACAGGGTCAAAAAATATTTCAAATATCATTTTTCAATCACATTATTCATTGCAATAACAAAATAAACTTTTGATGGGTAACGATAACTTTGATCAACAACACTTTTAATACCATTATATAGAAAGCTTAATCCAAAAACAACGTATTTTTTTAAATAACGCAATAGTATCAGAAAAATTTTTTGATCTAATGACATATTTTGTTTTCTGAAATACATATATACAATTTTGTCAATAAGGTATTGAGTACAATAACTCGAATAACAATAACAATAAAAGCAGACACATCTATATTATAATGTCATCGACACGCTTAGATACATACACAGGATGGGACAAAAGTGTGGATATACCCGAATATTTCATAAAAGTTGTATTTTAGAAGAGAATGTTTCAGACGAAAGGGTTTAGAAAGGGTTTAGAAGGATTTATTCACTGTTCTCATCCGTTTAATATTGGGTGGCGTCCCTAAAGTTAGATCAAGATCACATCGATATTTTTAAATGGAACACTCTATTTTTTATTTTAGAATCTAATAGCTGGTGTTAAGAGCTTCTCAAAACACTATAATAAAGTTATTTCGTAAAATATTCAGTTTTTGGTAGATCTTATCCTAACTTTTATGCACAAAATAATAAGACAAAACTATTGGTGCAAAGAATATAGCTATTTAAAAAAAAAATACGCAATTGCATATTGCAAATAACATAACATTTTTTAAACTTTGTGTTTTTTTTTGCACTAATTGATTCATATATCTGTACTCTAAAAAGTAGGTGATATCCTCAAAAAATCATAAATGAAAAGGTCAAGCCATGTTCAAAAATAGACCCTCAAAAATGTAAATTTTTGCAAATTTAAATGATTATCTAATAATATAACCATGAAAAGTAACTGATATATTATGCAAGGCGCCAGTTCAAAGTGAACATACATAAAGTATATATTATCTAAATTAATTAATAAAATAAATAATATAATAAATTTAATAATATATTACCACGAAAAATAACTGATATGTTATTCAAGGTGCAAATTCAAAATGAACATACATACTTAAGGTGTATATAATAAGTAAAATTGATTAAAATTTGACTCTAAGTGAAAGTACATAAGTGATATGTTATTCTAGTGCACAAAATATAAAAGTCGTTTATTGAAGTTTGATTTGAAATTTATACAATCTTGGACAATGAAAAATAGTTGTTTTCATAATTCCAGAGTACTAATTTGTTAATGACTCGGAAAAAGAACATGGCGGCCTGCTCTCAAAAAACTTCGATGCGTTTCTCAGTATCCACTTAGGAATAATAATACTTACATTCCGATTTATCCGACACAACTTGCCTCTAACTATTCAATAAGTTAGTAGTACTGTTAAATATCAATCACATATGTCACCCTACCCAGAGAGAGAGAGAGAGAGAGGGGGGGGGAGGGCGGGAGAGAGAGAGAGGGAGAGAGAGAATGCTAATATTTAAATTAATCATTATCAAAACACTGTTATCAAAACACTGGCCGCCATGTTCTTTTTCCGAGTCATTAACAAATTAGTACTCTGGAATTATGAAAACAACTATTTTTCATTGTCCAAGATTGTATAAATTTCAAATCAAACTTCAATAAACGACTTTTATATTTTGTGCACTAGAATAACATATCACTTATGTACTTTCACTTAGAGTCAAATTTTAATCAATTTTACTTATAATATATACACCTTAAGTATGTATGTTCATTTTGAATTTGCACCTTGAATAACATATCAGTCATTTTTCGTGGTAATATATTATTAAATTTATTATATTATTTATTTTATTAATTAATTTAGATAATATATACTTTATGTATGTTCACTTTGAACTGGCGCCTTGCATAATATATCAGTTACTTTTCATGGTTATATTATTAGATAATCATTTAAATTTGCAAAAATTTACATTTTTGAGGGTCTATTTTTGAATTTAAACTATCACGAACTCTAGAACTATTGAAAATACACTCAGAACTCCCATTTATTTATGAGTTTCCACGAAATGATACGCCAGCTTCACACACACTGTAGCACAATATTCGAAGTGTGGTGCTATGATCGTCTTATATATCATGCACCTAGCATATGCCGAGACAAAGTTACCCATTCTATTTAAGAAACTCGTCTTTTTCCCTATTTTTTTTTGCATGTAATTACAATGATATTTAAATGTAAGTCTATCGTCTATCATAATTCCTAGGTATTTCATAATTTCCACACGTTCTATTACAGTTTTATCCATACATTTTAGCGCAATACTACCTCGCAATTCTTTCCTTATACTTCTAACTACCATATATTTTGTTTTTTCTGCATTCATCTTTAATTTGTTCACATTCATCCAATCTTCCACTGCATTAAATGCCATATTCATTTTTATCTCTAACTCTGCACTACTTTCTCCTGTTACATATATTAAGGTATCATCTGCAAACATTTTTATATTACACTCTTCTGGACAGATTCTGATTATGTCATTTATATATACTATAAATAACAATGGTCCCAAAACCGACCCTTGTGGTACTCCATACTCTGTAGCCATTAATTTAGAACATTTATTGCTGAATCGAACTTGTTGAGTTCTATTTGTTAAATATGATCTCAACCATTCTAGTGCTGTTCCTCTAATTCCGTATTGATACAATTTCCTTAATAATCTTTCTCTATCTACCGTTTCAAATGCTCGCTTGAGATCCATGAAAATTACCCCTACCATTTTTTTTTTACTAATTATCAGTTTCCATTCGTCGATGACGGTTTGAATCGCTGTTTCACATGAATAACATTTCCTAAATCCCGACTGATGTTCTGTTATAATACTATTATTTTCCAAATACATTTCAAATTGTTCTTTCACTACTAGTTCTAACACTTTCTCACAAATATTGGTAACATATTAATAGGCCTATATTCACTTGCTTTCTTGGGTTTTACTACTTTTGGGATCGGTATTATTGTAGATGTTTTCCAACTTTTCGGACAGCGACCTTCCCTCAGGGAATGATTTATTATATCAACAAATTCTTCCTTTATTACACAAAACGCTATCTTTAATATCTCACTAGTTATTTCTTCTTCCGTGCCCTTCTTTTTTGGCAATCTCCTAACGATTTCCTCTAAGTGTTTTATCTCAATTGTCTCAAATTTCTCCATAGTTCCTCTGTTTTCAATACCAAATATAATTTTTTTACCTGTTTCTCCTAACTGTCTACCTTCTATCGATTTAACTATACTATTTATACTTTGTATGTAATATAAATTAAACTTATCAGCTATATTATCTTCCTCATTATTATTTATTATTTCAAAACCTATGTCTTCTACCTCCTTTATACCTACTAATTCACCTCTAATTACTTCTTTCAAAGTTTTCCACATACTTGTTGGATTATCTTTATTATTATCAATCATATTTTCATAGTATTCCCTTTTCTTTACTTTAATCAATTTAGTTACTGCATTCCTTTTAGATTTAAATTGTAACCAGTTTTGTTCTGTATTATCATATACCGCTTTCATGTAAGCCTCATCCTTTTTTGACACTGCTTCTCTTATTTCATCTGTAAACCATTTCTTTCCTTCCCATATTTTCGGAATTCTAAAATTCTTTTTAGGGGCTGTGATATCTAACACTTCTACTATATTGCTCACTAATTTCTCCGCTCTTAAACTAACATCTAAATTCTGACTCTCTTCTAATCTATCCTCAAGTAATTTAATAAATTCATCTGCATTAAAGTCCTTATAATTCCTAGCATTAAATTCTCTGTATTTATTCTTATCATTACCCACACATAGTTTAACTTTTAGCCACGCATGGTCTGTTATTTTTGGTTCATGCACTACCTGTACTTCTAACTTATTATTAGCAAAAATTAAATCTATAGTTGTTTGACTATCCTTCGTAATTCTAGTAGGACTATTTACATATTGTTTCATACCCAGATACAACATTGTCGTTCGTAGCTTATTCGTGTAAAACGAGTACATCATATAATCTATGTTAAAGTCCCCTACTATTATACCTTCTCCCCTTATTGCTAACTCTTCTATTACATTTTCCAAGAATCTTATAAAATCACCGTGTGATGCACTCGGTGAGTGATATACTATCATTATCACGCCTTTATACAATTTTTCTTTTATTTCTATCGCAGCACACCAACAATTTGATTCTAGTTTTCTCTTTAATACTATACTATATTTAATGTCATCTCTTACATATAAGGCAACTCCTCCTGTATTCCTATTTTCGGCATCACATCTAATAATACTGTAACCTGATATATTCACTTCACTATCCTCAATTTCATCAATCAATCTGGTCTCTGATAATGCTAGGCATGCCGGATTCATTTTCTTCATAATCTGGTGCTGTATCTCATCTCTATGCGCCATCAAGCTCTGTGCATTTGTGTATAGTAGTAACTCCGCTTCCTCCTGTAGTTGCTATTTAGCATCCTCCCAGCCTGCTCTTCTCCTCTCCTCCTGAATTGCCTTCTTAAATATTGGACATTCCGGACTAAGGGCATCATGTTCCTCATTTAGTTTTAAATTGTACGTTTGATTTTTAAACACACAATTCACACATTTTTTCTTTGTCACATTACATTCCACCGCTTTGTGATTTCCCGCACATTTATGGCAGGTCTCATTTCTCGTACAATTTTTAGCAATGTGGTAATATCCCCAGCATTTGAAACATCTTTTTACACTGATATAATCAAATACCGGACATTTTTGCCATCCTATATTTAATTTTCCTTTCTTCAACATCAACTCATGTATTTCTTCATCTATTTCAATTATAACAGAACCATCTTCCTTTTTTCTTCCACTGGACTGATTAACATTTTTCTTTTCTTTAACTATTCTTTTTACTATTCGCATCTGCTTTCCGTCGTTCACCTCCATTTTATTTTGCTTCTTAATAGTCTCTATCAGATTATCATCATCTAACTTCATTTCTTCTTCACCTATATTAATAATTTTTATCTTAGGTTTCATCTTTGATGATTCCGTAACTTTGAAATTTTCCCCCAGCTTGGCCTGCACTGTGGCTTTCAACTTATCCATTTCTTCTCCAGTTTCACAGCCCATGATCACTATTCCCTTGCTTCCTTTTTTTAGTTTTGTTACTCCTACAGCCATATTTTTAATATCTACTTTTTCCTTTATCCATTTTTTTGTAACTTCACTATCTTGTTGCACCTTAGGCTTGATTATTATAATATTCTCTTTCTTCTTTTCCTTAACCGCTTCACTATAGCTCCTAAACGTTCCTCCTATTTGTCCACATTCCCCTTGTATCATTCTTCGTAACTCTTCTAGTTCTCGTTTAACATTTCCTATTTCTTCTCGGACTACTTCTTTGATCATCAGTTTAACTTCTCTTTTACATGCTGTTTCCTCTTTCATTTCTTTTATAGTTTTTACGAGCCAATCTATTTTCTCATCCATACTCGCAGAACTACTCGCACCCGCTTTTCTATTTCCACTACTAGGCGTCGCAAGCGATCCCGCAGATCCTATAGATCCTGTAGATCCTAGTCTGCCTCTGGTGCTTCCTGCTGCTACCGATGTTTTCTTCATATCTTCTTTCTCACTTTCAATTATTTCAAATGGACCAGGACACGACACCAGCTCCTGATTTTTATCGTAAATTCTATGCCTAGCTGTTCAGCTTGGATGATAAAACAGCTTGACACACGACTTACATGTTATCACCTGATTTTTAATTGGCTTCTTACAAGCCGAGCAACGGTATTCGGTATATTCATCGTCCATATCGATAATTACCGACCGAAACCGCTAATAATATCAGCGCATTCGATCATTCACCTTTGTGACACTTTCACACGTCAGCACCTTTGTGTCCACGTTTAATGTCTACCTGTCGTACGAGACTTAATGTCCCTTACGAGAAAATCTCTTCCCCACTCGGAAATCAACAAAGCCCGGCTAGATAACACTCATGGCTAATCTCAGCCCACACTTCTATGATTTTATTAACTTTCTATCAACCTCTTTTGCCATAAACCGCTTAAACTCTAACACTTTTATGGAGCGATGTTTGACACGTCTTCTCTTTCCAGAGAGAGAGAGAGAGAGAGGTTGACTCAACTCCGTGTGACAAGGACTTTTGCGACTGCAGAGAGAGAGAGAGAGAGAGAGAGAGAGAGAGAGAGAGAGAGAGAGAGAGAGAGAGAGAGATCAGATCATTTATTTAATTTAGCTCAATAGCTACAAGTACATAACCACATGACCACAATAAATAAAAAATAAAAACAAAAATAAAATAAAAATCCATGCATCGCAGAACAGTCTTCGTTAGTTTATCTCCTTTGGTATTTATTTGTACCTCAACTGATAATACCTATAACCCATCATCCTTTATTGCACATCTCGCGAACGCTCACTGCCTATTATATGCTGAGCTAGTAATTTTCTAAAACATTTAACATTTGTTTCACACTTCAGTTCATTGGGTAGATCATTGTACAACTTGAATTCATCGTGCAATAGCATTCTTTGTTCTTCGCTCGTTCTACACCTATCAATGCATAAATAATGCGTTTGTTTCGCTTTTCTCGTGTGTTCATATTTGACAGTCTTAACTTTATTACCTAAGTAGGATGGACATAAATTATTAACCATTTTATAAATCAGCATACACACATTAAACATCATTCTTTCCTTTACCGACATAAACTGCAATGCCTCCAACATATCATTAATCCTAGCCGATCTATTGCACCCAAGAATCATTCTCATAGCTTTGTTCTGCAATTTCTGCAAATATTGCATATTTGTCTTGCCTACCCCTATCAATACTGACGCACAGTAATCAAACAACGGCGCAATTATCGATTTATATATAGTACAACGCATATATGCTGTCATATCTTTTCCGGTTCTTTGTAAGACATTTATTCTAGCTCCAATTTTCCTACCTATATAATCCACATGCTGCGCAAATTTCAAATTTTTATCTATGATAACACCCAGGTACTTGATTTCACTAACAACCTCCAGTAGTGAGCCCTCCAACTTTACTCTTATGTTGCTATCAGAAACCTTCTTCCTGATGCCTCTTACTAACATAACTTTTAGTCTTATTCACATTCACATGTAGTCTGTTGTCTCTCAA
>CABEGB010001283.1:0-92024 GCA_901521435.1 Crematogaster levior | reverse complement strand
TCCAAACCTCAGTCAGCAGTTGCATCACAAGAAATGAGGGCACCGATGCCCTTATAACGCGATACGCCGAGCGCATCGCGGCAGTAATCTTTAACACGACAATTACTGAGTGGTGTAACGTGCGATCATATAGTGTGTGTCAATAAAAACAGTGAAGAGCTAAGAAAGAGTTCTTTTTATTTAACTACATCAGCTCCAAAGGTGGCACCAGTGCCTTTCTCAGCCGAGCAGCGTCGACGGACGACGGATCGAAATCTTGTGCCCATCGCAGGCACAACAAACTGGTGTCAGAAGTGGGATCCGTCAAGCCGGAGGCAGCAGCAACGGACCAAGAAGGCCTAGGACGCTACAAAACAAAGCAAAGGACCTAAAATTGGCAAGGCAACGCATCAAGAGGAACAACTGGAAGGCGAGACCCCCTCGAGCACTTGGTGGCAGCCGGCGAAGCAGGAAAACAGCGTGCAGCCTGACGCGGCCCCGACCCACCACAACAGCAACTCGCCAAGAACCAAAATGCGATACGCGGCAGTAATGTAAGTCCCAGAAATTAAGCATTAAATTACGCGTTAAATGTCAAAAAACGCACGCGCGCCGCCCACACACGAAAACACGTTGTGGCCGTATAGCGATCCGGTCCAACGTTCGATTAGGCCAAGCCCCCTAAGTCCAGTGCGAATAATCGAGGAAGCTGTTCACGATATCCGCGACAACGTACGTCGGAATCTACAAAACTGTTATTCAAACGAGAGCTCGCCGGAGCCAGAGCTTCACCCGAATATAATAAGAGAGCGCGAATTCCCATTCGAGGAAACGGACGATAGTTTAATACCGTTCAACACTAATCGCGACGAAAACAGACTGCACCCATCATTACCGTACGCACAATCCTATACCACGGCTCGTAACGACAATATAATCTTACGTCGGAGAGTATTCTCACTCCCCTCATTTATTAACCCCGTGTTCGACCCGGAAGAGGATTATACCGCGATGGCGACTCAGCGAAATGCGGTCAGCGAAATCGCGAACAGGGGAAGACAGATAACAAACGCGGAAATAAACGCGGAGATAGAGCGACTCAGAACGACTACTCCCCCGCGCGATCAAAGTCACTCCCAAGCGGCAGCAGAACCTGCCCTAGAAGCCAAAGTAGATAGATTACTGGAATGTATGCTCTCTATGCAAGAGCGCATCGCCCAAATAGAATTGGAACTCGGTCATCGAGGCAACGAAATCCGACGCGAGAATAACGCACCGTTGGACATAACATACGGACGCTCAACGAGAGACGTAAGAAACCGTAATGAATCCACGGTCAGTTTCCTAAGCTTAAAGGAAGCGCGTAACATGATCCCAGAGATCGACGGCACATCGCGACCACGCGTGCGAGAATTTCTAAACGCAAGCACATACGCGATGAAAAACATTCATCCGGCAGATGAACTAACGTTGCTAGAAGCAATAGTCTGCACTAAATTCAAAGGCAAAGCAATGATGGACTTTCATACGAAAGATATCTTAAATTTCGAGCAGCTGAAGCGAGAATTGGAAACCGAATACCTTAGCAAACGTAATACCGCTCACCTGCAATTAGAATTCAACACATTAAAACAAAAACCATCAGAGAGCGCACAGGAGTTCGGACGTCGCGTAGATAAACTCGCGATGGAACTCTATGAATCAATGGAAGAAGGGAAAACCCACTCCATTGAGCAACAGCGCGCCATACTCGAGAATATAAAAGAACTTGCCTTATACAATTACCAAGCCGGATTACATGACGACATCAAACTAATTATACGCGCACAACGATATCAATCGCTACCTGACGCCATAGCAGGAGCTAGCGCAGAAGAAAAAGCGAGGGAGCCTACCCTACGAAATGTACAGAACAAAAAAGAGATAGCACCATTCGCCTCTCAGCGGTACAGGCAAAACCACATGCTCCGGTGCGAAAAATGCGGAAAAGCCGGACATGATGGACAAAACTGCCGAACCAGCAGATATGCAAATCGATTCAGTTTACCTAAAGCAGAAAAGCCCAATAATGTGAATACAATCGAGAAATACTGCACATACTGCAAAAAGGCGGGCCACAAAAAAGAAGAATGTTGGTCAAGAAAAGGCCGTCCAGGTCAAGAGCAGGCACGCCGACAAAAACCGAACGTCAGCAGAAAGGCGCCGGTAAACACCACGGCACAAGCCAAAACAGACGAGGACGAGGACACCATAACCAGCGACAGCGAAGAAGAAAAAGATAGACCAAGAAAAACCAAGGCACGAGCAGCCAGAGAGTATCAGGTGGCTCAGGTGTCCGGGAGATACCGCGTGAATGACGGGCTACACCTAATAACACTCTCGATGCAGGAGGCAAAGAAGGATAAGATAAACTTCCTCTTGGATTCTGGCGCAGCTCTCACTCTGCTAAAGGTAGGTCAGTTGAAAGGAGACACGCCGGTATTTGAGGACAAGATGGTCCTAACCGGAGTTACCGGTCACAAGCTCCAAGCTCTGGGAAAGATCAGAGCAACAATACTGCTAGGAAGTCGAAAAATACGCCACACGATATACGTGGTCAAAGACGACTTCCCAATCGAATACGAAGGTATTCTAGGAACCGATTTCCTGAATAAGCAGCGAGCCAAATGCGATCATGGAAAAAAACAAATGCGCATCGGCGATGTAACTCTCAAGTTACAGCCGTACAGGAAAATTATCCTCAAACCTCGCAGTGAAACCATTGTGCAGGCGATAACTAACAAAAACCAAACAGGAATTGTAACATCCGAAGAAAAGATACCTGGAGTCTTCATCGGAAACTGTTTGGTAGAACCGAAAAATTTCGAATGCGCAATAAGCGTGCTAAACACGCTAAAGGAAGAAGTGGAAATCTCCACACCGTACATAACTCTAGAAGAAGTACGGGATAGCAAAGACACGGGAATACACGCGCTGACACGCGCTTACAAGACAACCGAGCTAATAGAAAATCGCCGAGAGCAATTACGAAAACAACTACGAACGGAGCACATGAACAGTGAGGAAAAAAGAACATTACAACAGATATGTGATGACTTTTGCGATACGTTTCATCTGGAAGGTGACACCCTCACATGCACTACTGCGGTGACTCATGAAATAGCGACGCGAACAGATAGCGCGCCGGTCAACGTTCGACCATATCGCCTCCCAGAGAAACATAAGAAAGAAGTAACTCAGCAGATTAATAAAATGCTGGATGACGGGATTATCCGCCCGAGTATAAGTCAGTGGAACGCACCTATACTGGTCGTTCCCAAAAAAGCTGACGCGTCAGGGAAATCGAAGCTACGCATTGTAGTAGACTTCAGAAAGTTAAACGACCTGACTATCAGAGATTCGTTCCCGCTACCAAACATTACAGATATACTAGACCAGCTGGGGAGTGCCAAGTACTTCTCTACACTAGATCTGGCATCGGGCTATCATCAGATCCCGATGCACGAAAATCATAGAGACAAAACAGCATTTTCCACACCACACGGGCACTATGAGTTTAATCGAATGCCTTTCGGTTTAAAAAACGCACCGGCAACATTTCAACGGTTAATGAACTCGGTGCTCACCGGCCTGCAAGGTGTCAGATGTCTCGTCTACCTTGATGACATCGTGATTTACGGACCAAGCCTGAGGGAACACAATGACCGCTTGATTGAAGTGCTGCAAAGATTACGCAAGCATAATCTCAAATTACAGCCGGATAAATGCGAATTCTTGCGAAAAGAAGTAATATATCTAGGTCACATAATAACTGAGAACGGCATCTCCCCCGATCCGTCAAAGATACAGGCGGTAAGAAATTTTCCTACGCCAAGAAGAGTGAAAGATATTCAATCCTTCCTAGGATTAGCCGGCTACTATCGGAAATTTATTGACAATTTTTCTAAAATAGCGAAACCGCTAACTAAAGCAACACAAAAGGGAAAAGGATTCGAATGGACAGTCGAACAACAAAACGCGTTCGACACTCTAAAAGAAAAACTAACGACTGCTCCAATCCTGAACTATCCCGATTTTGAAAAAGAATTTATAGTAACCACGGACGCGTCAGATTATGCCATCGGAGCCATACTATCGCAAGGACCGGTGGGAGAAGACCGTCCGATCGCTTACGCTAGCAGGATACTCAGTAAAGCGGAGCAAAATTATAATACAACCGAGAAGGAACTCTTGGCTATCGTATGGGCCGTAAAACATTTCAGGCCATACGTGTACGGAACAAAGTTCAAAATCATCACCGATCACAAGCCATTGACCTGGCTATTCAGTGTCAATGATCCCGGATCGCGTTTAATTCGATGGAGGTTGAAATTAGAGGAATATGATTACGAAATCCTACACAAATCTGGTAAGAACAATGCCAATGCCGATGCATTGAGCAGAAACATAACGGAAAATATTAATGTCATCAAAGAAGAGGAACAACTTGCCGATCCTGAAGAAACAATCGAAGGAACGAAATACAGCAAGGAAGATAAGCAACACATTCTCTATGAATACCACGATGCACCGTTAGGAGGGCATCAGGGGGTTGCAAGAACCCTCAAGCGAATCAAATTGATACACAATTGGCCGGGAATAGCCAAGGACATAGAAGAGTATATTAGTAAATGCGAGCGATGCCAGAAAAATAAACTCAGTAAAAAAACTAAAATGCCCATGGTAATTACGGATACGCCCGAAAAACCATTTGAAAAGTGTGCCCTAGACATTGTGGGACCACTACCCGTTACGGATAACGGAAATAAATACATCTTGACATTCCAAGACCACTTAACAAAATTTAGCAAAGCAATCCCCATAGAAAATCAAGAGGCGGCCACAGTATCAAAAGCATTTGTAACAAAAATTGTATTTGAACATGGAATACCCGAAAGAGTACTGACGGACCAAGGTACAAATTTTACTAGTGAAATGTTCAAAAACACATGCAAATTACTAAAAATAGAAAAGATACAAACCACGGCTTACCATCCCGAAAGTAATGGAGCGCTAGAACGCTCACATCGTACGTTAGCGGAGTACTTGCGACACTACATTAACGAGGAGCAGACCAATTGGGACGAATGGCTGCCCTACGCAATGTTCACATATAATACAACACCGCATACGGCAACGGGATACACGCCATTTGAACTAGTATACGGTCACCAGGCCACGATGCCGACTGCGTTATCAGTACCGCCCAAAGCCACATACACATACGAAGATTACGCGCAGGAACTCCGCGAAAGGATTCGCGCGACGAATCAGATAGCAAGAGATCACACAAGGCAAGAGAAAGTGAAGTCAAAACGGCAGTACGACAAAAAAACAAACGAAGCCAAATTTAGAGTAGGCGACAAAGTCCTGCTATACGACGAAACAGTTCGGCGGGGCCGATCGAAAAAGTTAGACGCCCTATGGGTAGGACCCTATAAAATCGTTGAGAAAAACAATGATGTTAACTACACCATAAAAACAGGGAAAAAATCACTACGCGTACATGCCAACCGGTTAAAACCATTCATCGAATATTAATAGAATAGAAGAAATAGTAACAAGCGTAGAAGTAAGCACTTATTGTTAGTACAAAACTCTAGAAGTAAGCAAAAGAGAGAAAAAGCGCAATAACAAAAGATAGCAAGAAAAAACTTACAAGGAGAAATAACCTCCACAATCCGCGCACCATCAGAAGTTACGGTCACCCGTAGGGGATAATGAGTAGTATTGTATATCATCCGCTCCAACTCTTCCTCCTTTTGACGCTCCCTACGTGCATCCCGAGCACGCCTAAACATGGAGCGCACATACAAAAATACGCACCGATGGCAGGCAAGTACCAGCAATTCTCCCCGACACAGTATGCACCGCATAATAAAATCTCCGCGATACCGCTACGATTAGAGTGGAATGACCAGTGGTACGCGATGAATTAAACGTTGGCAGACAGTCACGCATTAGCAAAAAATTTCTTTTTTGCACACTCATAAAAAATAAAAAAGCCAAGAGTAACATGACCCGTTACGTTACAGGGGACTCGCGATTTTACTACAAATCGCTGGAGGAGCGAAATCCGACCCCACGGCAACATACGAAATAATAGAATTCGAGCACGAGCCCGGTATATACTTCGAGAAAATCGGAAAATTACAAGTCACCGAGGCTACGTGGAAACTAGCCATAAAAATAGATGTCGCCGGGCTAGCCATCAGATACCACCAAGTACAAAAATACCTACAGGAAACAAACACCCTGTGCGACAATCTATCAGGAAACATCCAGCAAACCTGCTGGAACGTACTTCAGATAATAAAAAACAATAACGACAAACTAACAACATTGTTAGTGCGACTACAGACCATGTATAAGAGTAGGATGAGCAAGCGGGGACTCATCAATGCCATCGGGAGCATAAGCAAAACGTTATTCGGAACGATGGATGCCGAAGACGAGCAAAAAATCCAAGGGCAACTGACAGTGCTGCATGACCAGCAAGCCACCTTGAGGCACGCAATAAAACACCAATTAAAGGTAATGAACGCCACATTAGGGAATATACGAAATTTCGAGCAAGCAGTCAGTCAGAACGAGAATCTGTTGACTAACGTAACGGCACGGATAAGACAACAGGTTGCGGAATCGACACGACGAGAGGACGTTGACGAACATCTACTGATAATAAACACGATTACAGCAGACTTAACGAAGGATGTTCAGGACATAATACAGTACCTGACACATACTAAAAACAAAATTACGCTCACAAACATATTACCAGTAGAAGAGATAATTTCGGATCTAAGGGAAGTGACCTCCCACTTATCTAAGGGCCAACATTTCCCATTTAGCATCCAACGGGAAAATTGGAACACGATCCAATCGTATATGACCGTCAGCGCCTACTTTGACAATCCGCACATATTTACAATCTTAGCATTCCCCATCGTAACTTATCCGACGTACGAAGTGGTAAGGGTAACGCCCTTACCCGTACATACAGACAAAAACATATTTATATTCTTAAAAACGGCAAACACATACTTGGCAATAGATAAAGAAAATCGTCATTACCTTAGTATAAGTAAAAGCGAACTGGATGAGTGCGTAAGGGTAGGGGATAATTTCCTATGTAATAGCGATTATCCGGTGTACTATGTAACAGCGTACGCACCATGCGAGGTGCAAATATATACGAAGACCATAGGTCAATTATACGCGTGCGAAAAGCGACATATTCGCTCAAATGTGACGCTCTGGATCACTATAGCCGAGCCACAAACTTGGCTATATTCGACCCCAGCTCCACAGGAAATCACAATTCAATGCAATGAGCAAATAGAAAAAAAGTTAGAGATAAAAAGGACAGGAAAAGTAAAGCTCCACGGGAGTTGTAAACTTACTACGCCGGGAGTAATTATAAAAACTAAAAAATTAATAGAGACAAAACATATAGAAAAACATTTACCCGAATTTAATCTTACTATTACCGCAAATACGCAAAAGACAAGCGAAAGGGAAATAAAGTTGGAGCCCGTGATGAATCCAACCAAACTAGCAGAATTAGGATTAAGCCTGGACGAAATCCAGGAAGAAATGGAAAAAGCCGACGGCAGTATATTCGCCAATAAATATGTACTATACCCCGTCGGTTCCATCACCGCAGTCACCATAATAACTAGCGCCATAGGTATAATAATAATATGCCTTAAGAAAAACAAAAGAAATAGAGATGCAAACACAAACTAAAATATCGTCCACATGTCTGTGTAGAATAGAATTTGTAAGGAATACGACGTTGTAAATTTGAAATAATAATCCAAGAATTACATTATATAAAAATAAGATGTTACAAAATATGTTACAAAAATATCTAGCTGTAAAAAATGTATCAACCATCCATAACTGTTAAAATCCGACGTTGTAAACGAAAAAACCTCGGTTTTTCTTCTCCCAAGGGGGGAAGGATGTTATGACCTGATTTTTCCTAAATCAGTTATCACAGCATTGTTGGTTTCGACACCTCAACAGTTACGAAACCAATAACTCAAATCTAAATTACTAAATCAGGTCATAACCAAAACGAGGCCACCCGAAAATGCAACTGCTGATCCAAACCTCAGTCAGCAGTTGCATCACAAGAAATGAGGGCACCGATGCCCTTATAACGCGATACGCCGAGCGCATCGCGGCAGTAATCTTTAACACGACAATTACTGAGTGGTGTAACGTGCGATCATATAGTGTGTGTCAATAAAAACAGTGAAGAGCTAAGAAAGAGTTCTTTTTATTTAACTACATCAGCTCCAAAGGTGGCACCAGTGCCTTTCTCAGCCGAGCAGCGTCGACGGACGACGGATCGAAATCTTGTGCCCATCGCAGGCACAACACTATTTTTTGTTCTTAAAGCCTTGACCCAGCAATTATTTTAATTTATATTACTTAATATATAAGGCTGATGGTCTATGATATATATCTTATTGTTATAGAGAAGTATAAAACTATATTATCGACATTTCGTACACATAGCACGGAACAGAACCATTATCCGTGGACATAGCACGGAACAGAACCATTATCCGTAGACATAGCACGGAACGCAACCAGAAATGTGCACATTATGCGTTACCATTGGAAATATTCGTGGACATTCCCACACAACACATGTACGTCCTTCGGACGTCCGATATATGTTCTCCAAAGTTCTGCTTATGTCCTCCGTTCGTGGGACGTTCGAAGTACGTTATGCGAACGTTCTGTTAAAATTTCAACTGTGATAGGACGGTTATAGGACTTCAAAAAGACATACTCCGGACATCTCTAATATCGAGTATATATTATATATGAAATGTGTATAATGTACCTGTAGTTGAAAACCAAGCGTTATATTTATATTGATAACATTCTTTTAATATACATAAAATTCGGTTGTGTCTTTTTTATATCCAAAAGACGTATATTGTATGTCCTCCGTTAGTTCTGAGGATATCTGCTGAAGATTCTAATTCTATTATTATTATCATTATGCAATTATAATTTTTTTACAATGATTTTTATTTTTTACAATTTTTATAGAGTGACTTTAATCCTGATAATTTTTAGCGTTAGTGCGCAATGCGTATTGCGCATGCCGAGGTCGGCCGCGGGTCTTCACGTGTCACTTGATATACGGCAGTGTATATCGGAACATGTTTCCTGATCGTGCTCATGCTCTCGTGCTGCTTGTACCTTATATCCTGCCTCGTGTGATTGAACAAAGAGACGTTTATTGCAGAAAATAAATTGAAAACCTTAGTGTAAATATCGGGAATACTGGATTTTGTGTGAAGTGACCACACCACCAGTAGTACTGAATGACGACAATCATAACCTCAGATTTTACAATTACATGTTGATCAAGCGGTAAAGTACATTTATCATTTTATCTGCGCTCTTTGTAATTTCGTATATGCACCGATTTATCAAGTTAGATGTATAATTTAGATGTATTTCAATCTGAATAATCGAATTGTTTGATAGCTTTTTCGCCCAACGTCCAACAACTCAATCGTCTGATCGTTCGTTTGTCCGAAAAAAGTTACACTGTCATGGAATTGAACAATCAGACGATTGAGAAATACCGTTAATTTTGTTTTTATAAATGCCAAGAACTTATTTTTTTGTTTATTAGTACAACTTTTTGACTAGAGTAGAACATGCGTTAATAATAAAATGCTGTTCTTGCATTTCAAATATAATATAATATATATAATAAATATAATATATAACTATCGAATATAATGATCTCAATAGTTCTCAATGAGCATTATTGAAACATTGGTTGCGTTCAGCAGAAAAAGCAGCTCGTGGCGACTGTTTAGTGATTCTTTAATGTGATTGATTATTTTCTTTAGTTTTTTGCTGGATCTAAGCATACAAACTAATCACATTAAAAAATTATTAAGCGCTCACTGAGCTGCTTTTTCTGCTGAACGCAGTCATTATATCCACATAATATATAGACATAATTACGACATAATTTGGATGTCCGTAGCAAGCACTAAGAATGTCCGCTGGATGTCCCGTCTATAGCTTATGGATGTTGTTAGGCGGAACATAGGATATCCTTGATACATCCACAGGATGTACACGGGACGTCCATCGAATGTCCTTGGTGCTCACTTCGGACATCCGAATTATGTTGTAATTATGTCCATGTGTTGTGTGGGATGGTATATCAGTTATGTTTCTAATGTACTCATGTTGCACATTTTAGGTTCATTTCCATCCATCGGCAGTATATTGCGTGGGCAAAAGAAAATTTATTTAAAAAAGTGCCATACCAACATTCTTTTGTAAATGTAATATTTTAGATAACCAAAATATAATTAGTGACTGTTCTTTAAGACCAGTATATTATAAAAAGTGTCCGTTAAAGTTAAAAAGAAGACAGTTTATTCACAATGAAAGTTGTTGTGTAAAACAATTTCCTCTAGATATAAAAATGTTAAATCAATCAACAAAAGCAATACGTGCAAAAGAAGAGAAAGAGGAATTGGAGTGTTCACAAATTAATGCTTACTACAAAACGATGCAAGTAAAGTTAAGCATAAAACAGATCCCGTTTCGAACGCTCGCGACAGCTCGCCGGGTTCGGGGGTTCGATGGGTCGGTCAAAAGAAACGTCTACGCGTGAGAATTTGGATAGAATGGTTACTTTTATTGACTGAGATTACAATACAAGACGCGGAACGTGATGGTATTTACAATGCGCAAAAGAATGATGGTATTTACAATACAAAAAAGAATGATGGTATTTACAATGCGAATGTGATACAATGAGATGAGCGTGGAGTGTAATGGTCGCGGTGACCAAACGGTGTGCCCACAGTGCATGGGCCGTGCGGTAGCGGTGTTATCGCGTGGCGCGCGCGGTAGCGCCGGGTATTCGGTGGTGACGGCGCGATCACGCGGGAAGCGCGTGGTTCGGTATGACGCGGTGGTGCGTATCTATGGCCGTCGGGGTTTAAAGGCCCGCGCGTTTCGGTACGATTGCCGTATCAATGGCGGGTCGATGTTTGATACCGGTATTCGTGTGTCGAAGGTCTCGCGGACGGTGCACGAGAGGAGGCACTCGGGCCGAGAACGCTCGGCGGTAACGGAGAACGCTCCACTACTCTCTGGTCGAGGCCTTTGCGGGAGAGGCACGGGTGGTCTGTGCTAGGCCAGGAGCCGAGAGGCCTCGGCGGAGACAGAGTACGCTCTACCCCACGTCCTGTGTAAGCTTGTAACGGATTCTGCACCGAGGTGACGGCCGAGACTGTCTCGGCGGAGACGGAGTACGCTCCACCCCACGCGTTCGGTTCGGTGCAGTCGGTGATTGCTAGGAGACAGCGACCGAGAACTCTCGGTGGAAGCGGAGAACGCTCAACTTCCTGACTCTGCTGTTTCTAGGATACGGTTCGGGATGGTTTCTTTAGCGTCGGCTTATTGCTTCGACTGCGGAATCCGGAATCGGTACCTTGTTAATTATGCGCGGCTTTTTATACCCCAAGAATCCTGATTTCTCGGGGTAGGAGTTATCCCCGCCACGGTCGGTACGTACCGAGTTTTTCGGAGCGGGGAGATCGGTTTCGGCGTGCTCGGGTCGCTCGTCGCTCGGCTTTTCCCGACGCCGTTCGGGTCTGACGCGAGGCCGTTGGCCTCGAGCGTTATTTGTGAGAATACTTTAAAATAATGTGGGGCGCACCGCGCCCCTCTCTGCCGTCTGGTCGGGTGTACGGACCGGCAGTACGATGTTTTTTAAGGGCATCGTTACAAGCAATATTATACAAGAAAATAAAGTTTTGAAGAAAAGAGTTCATCATTTGCAAGACGATTTGGTACATATAAAATCATTTGAATTTGATATAATAGACTAATGTTTTGATAATATTGATAAATGTTCATATTTTTCAATTGTATACAAGTATACAAATTGTATGTAGGACAATTTGTACGCTCATATATATATATCTCTTTCTATTTGAAAGAGAGTTTACTTTTGTAAATTTAATATTGATCCACTGAAGTGTTAACGATATCAATAACTCTTAAATATTTATTTTTAAAGATTTTATTCCATAAATATGTGATTTGTGTGGAATTTATCATTGCTTTCAGATTTAGAATCTCAAAAGTAAATCTTATGTATATGTATATCATAGTATATTTTAGACATACACCGGCTTGTTAGTAGCAAATATCGTATAATAATAAAATAATATTTGGCAAAACAATACGTTGTATTTTATTGTTTAGTTATGAAAGGTATAAAGATTTAGGTATGAACATTATAGTCATGAAATATGTAAAATATTTTATAAATTCGTTTATTTTATAAAGAAAGTTTATTTTATAAAGAAATATGCATTACGTAATAATACTTACATGGACATCATAAAAAACAAAAAATCTTGGAATTGTCCAATTAGATAAATATCAATATCATTTAACAAAAAAATAAAATAGATATTTAACAAGTAACAATAATAATAAGATGATTTGCTATTTTAAATAACAGCTTTTAACATTACATAGATAAAAATATCACAGAATAGTTATAACATATATCTATAAACTTTCGTTTACATCGCATGTAAAACTTGGTTTACTATCCATAATTTACTTTTTTGTTTGAATCTGTCAGCTAAAAGTCCTGCTCCCATTGTCTTACTTCCAAAAGCTGAAGATGTTTTGATGTTTTCATTTTCTACATTACTTAAATGTATTGATAGTTGTTTCAGACGCATCGACACAAATCGAGATATTAAGATTTGTTTAATATTATGGCAAATACTTAAAGGGAGATGTTTTAAAGTAATATTGCAATGCGATACAAATTTGTTATTCAAAGATTTACCTAAAAGTAATACTCTGGATTTAATTTTCCATATAATTCTTTCTGCCCTTTCAAGAATATGAAATACTTCAGGACTAACTCTTATTTGAGCTCCAGGTGTATAATCTGAAATATCTACAAAAGCAGCTAAAGAAGTTGGTGTATACATATATTCGGAATTGTCTTGTAATTTTAGATAACAGGCTTCACATTTAATTGACCTTCTCAATTTAAAAACAACATATCCGCACATTCTATAAAATATTTGTTTTACATGTTCTGACATAGGTTCGCAATCATTTAATTTAGGAAAATCGGTATATGTTTCTATAGTTTGTTCATTTTCATTTGTATCTAATTTCATAAGTAATACAGTTATAAGAGAAGGAGTTTCATCGTATGAATGACTAGAAGTAGGTATTGCTTGATCTCCACCTATCACATATAGCTGTCTTAATCTAGATTTAAATTGAAGAGCAGTTGGCTTGGAGCACCCTCTACGTATATTTGAAAAACCATTTTCTAAATTATCTTGATTTGCTCGTCCCGGAAAAAAGAAAGTAAAGTAAATAAGTTTTTCCTCATTTAACAAACGATCTTGCAACTGAATCATTGATTCAGTGGTAAGTATTACGTGGGTTTGAGATGGCTTCCATTGACCACATCCAACTTTCATATTCCTGAAAACATGACAAACTAGTTTTAAATGTTGTATTGCAGCATATTTTTCATAGTTGTGAAAACTCAAAGCATGACACAGCTTTCTTCCAGTCATTATGTCAAACCATCTTCTTATTAACCTGATAAACCAGGCTGTTGTTTTCATTTCTTGAAGTCCATCACCTTTTTGAACTAGAAATGTTAATGCAAACGCAGTGGCATAATTGATAACACTAGTAGAATTTGTTTCATTCCACTAAAGTGGTTTGATCTTAACTCTTTTGTTTAACTTTGGTGCAAATTTTATTTCTTTATAATGCTCAGATTGATATGATTCTAGCCATTCAATATGGTCTACATTAACAATATTGCTAGGTAATTCATATGTATCTACAATATCTTGTGATAAATATATAATTTGATGTTCCATAAACATTTCTTTCAAATTTTTGAAAACATGAACAGGATCAGGAATCAACTGTAGTATGAACTCTGGGTTCGTAAGGATGTGTTACAGCGTACATCATGTCTGTCTTTGTAGTCTTGAATCCCATTTTTGCAAGCACTCCTCTGTTTCCCATATCACAGACCAAAACAATTACTTTTAGACCCACATGATGACACTTTTGCAGTATTTCGATAATAACATCTTTAAATGCATCATTCATTGAAGATGTGGTAAAGTGGTATGCTACATACTGCTTCCAATGAAACTCAAGCCCAGACAATTGAAAAACTAACGCTTTACATGCTAATTTATCTGTTTTAGGCAACGTAACATTTCCTATATACATCCCTGTGCTTATGTCAAATTCGATCTTTGGTTGAATCACCATCTCATCGAAAACTAGACCGCAAATCCTCCATCTCGATGGAATACAAGGAACGACTAATTCCAGATATGTAAAAACATCTTCGAATATTCCCGGTTCAAATTTGATGTGCTGTATCCTTTCTCTTAGAGTTCTCACTGAAGGGAATGGAGCAACAAGTTCCGTTATCTTCTTATAGCCATGTGATCCACATGCAAATTGCAAGTGTAGTCCTTTCTTGATTGTTTCATCCGACCATATGGAACCTCTCGTAATGCCTCTTAAAACTGCGTTATGTTGGTCTTTATTTAGAACTTTATTGATTACACAGCTATATTCTTCGATTTTTTCTTTTAAACTCTTAATTTGACTTTTCAAAGTTTTATTCTCTGTCTCAGCAATTTCAACTTTCTTTTTTAGCAACGTCAATGTCTCTGGACTAGGCAAACTTTCGGTGAAGACTATTTTACTTGTAGTACTTTCTGGTAATGTATTGATGTCTTGGGTTAGAACAGAATTTGACTCGGTATTTTCTCTTTCAACCTTAATCCACTACTTTTACTGCTATTGTAGATGACGCATTACTTATAGAGATATTCTACTGTTATAACACTTTCATACATACGAATTTTTAATTTTTTGGGTGTGTATTTAACGTGCCGTCAGCTAAATCGGAGGTTTTGCGGCTCTCAAACAATAAGAATTTACTTATGTATGATCTACTGGAAATAGCCGTCTAAACCAATATTCTGATTCGTCAAGACCCTTCATTACCCGAGCGAATCAGAAGAGACGTTGTCACGTGACCAGTTCGCCGCTCTCTCCCTTAGAGACTCTCTAGGGGAAAAGTGATCACCGGTAATGGCAGCGCCAATCCCAAAGGGTGACAACAACTCACTACTACCATTAGGGTGCGATTTCACTATCAATCTGACGCTAGCGTCTAGCTAGTCACGTGATCTTATTTTCGACGCTAGCGTCGAGAAAAAGAAGCTGGATTTATCCAACTTCAAGCGTCAAAAGTTCGTTGTCGTGGATCCTAACCTACTCAGCGAGAAATGGCTCGTTGATATGTCAAACACAGTCTTTCAGGAGCAGATATTGGTTCACGAAAGGAAGTTATCTGTCTATTTAAAGAAGGTCCTACCAGAGAGAAGACTGAGAGACGCCATGGGCCAGTTTTAGGTGATCCCTGAAAGCGATACGCTCTCTGTGGACAAAACGTGCACATTGAACTACATAGCCAATGTCCACGAATGTTCCCAATGGTAACGCATAATGTGCACATTTCTGGTTGCGTTCCGTGCTATGTCTACGGATAATGGTTCTGTTCCGTGCTATGTTCACGGATAATGGTTCTGTTTCGTGCTATGTGCACGAAATGTAGATAATACAGTTTTATACTTCTCTGTAACAATAAGATATATATCTTAGACTATCAGCGTTATATATTAAGTAATATAAATAAGATTGAGGGGGAAAGATTATAATAAATTATATTTTATTTCTATTTATTTTATATTTATTTTTAAAAAATATTTATATCGCGATGTGTACATATAAATACTCTTTCATCATAAAATATATATTAATATATTATATTTTAATTTTATTTATTATAAAAGTAATAATGCGTTGTCCCCCCGCTTCCTTTTCCTTGTCCTCTTCCTCGTCCTCGGCCTCGGCCTCGGCGGCTATAATTGTTCTCGCAATTACATCATTTAATTCTTCAGTCTGAAACATAAACATTAACAAAAATGTAAATGATAAGAAAAGCATATATATATATATATATATACAGTATCTGTGTGTGTAAATCAATGTGTTTTCTTTACACCAATTGCTTGATTTCATTATTCTGTGCAAAAAGTATCAAAATAAGATTATCAAAAACTGAATATTTCTTAAGATATTTTGTATTTTATGTCAAAATACTGTATCTTTCAAGCCTCGTCACTCAAAAAGTACTTTATGAAAAAATACTTTATTAGTGTTTTGGAAAGCTCTCGAGATAAACTAAAAGAATACGCAATAATATGTCGGATGTCCCATTTAAAAAATTTAAGATAACCTTGGTCTGATCTTGGCGACGTCATGCAAAGTCAAAATGATAAGATCAGTAAATAGACCTTTTTCAACCTTACAACTTTTGTCTGAAATATTTCTTTCTAAAATGCGTAGTTCCCGAGATATTTAAGGGTTTCCATACTTTTGCCTCACCCTGTATATATATATATATATACAGGGTGAGGCAAAAGTATGGAAACCCTTAAATATCTCGGGAACTACGCATTTTAGAAAGAAATATTTCAGACAAAAGTTGTAAGGTTGAAAAAGGTCTATTTACTGATCTTATCATTTTGACTTTGCATGACGTCGCCAAGATCAGACCAAGGTTATCTTAAATTTTTTAAATGGGACATCCGATATATTATTGCGTATTCTTTTAGCTTATCTCGAGAGCTTTCCAAAACACTATAATAAAGTATTTTTTCATAAAGTACTTTTTGAGTGACGAGGCTTGAAAGATACAGTATTTTGACATAAAATACAAAATATCTTGAGAAACATTCAGTTTTCGATAACACAGCCACACAAAAAAAAAAAAATTTCGACGCAGATGGTGAGATTATGATTACTATATGTTTTTCGGGTCGCTGAATCCGAATCCGAGGTCAGTTTTACTCCTGCACGTCAGGGTTTTGACATAACCTCAAAAAACATAGTAAATTTGAATTTTCTAAACATAAATAAAAAGCAAATAACAGATTTGTAGTATTTTAATCATTTTCTTTTTTCGAACTATATCGAGTTCTTTTCTCCTCAAAAGATCGATGCAATGTTTTACGTTTTCTACCTTCCTTCGGTAAGTCTCTTTTCATATTCCAGCAGAAATCTGCCATCATATGTTCGTCCCATTTTCCCTGATAGCGAGTTTCCATAACTTTTATGTCTTGATGAAAACGTTCCCCTTGTTCTTCGCTAAAATCTCCTAGGTTGTTGGGGAATTCGTCAAGATGTGAGTGCAAAAAATGTAATTTCAAATTCATCAAACAACCTAGTTTTTCGAAGTTTTTTACCATATTATTAACAATTTTTTCATACTGTGGACTTTTTGTATTTCCCAAAAAATTGTGTGCCACGTCTTTGAAACTAAGCCAAGCTTTTTTCTCAAGTCCGTTCATTATACTAGTAAAATTTTCATCTTTGAACAGCTTGCGAATTTGTGGTCCATCAAATACTCCTTCCTTCACTTTTGCCTCAGAAAGTTTTGGAAACTTCGATTGGAGATATAGAAAACATTTACCTGTTTTATCTAAAGCTTTAACGAACTGCTTCATCAGACCAAGCTTTATGTGAAGGGGAGGGATGAGAATTTTTGATGGATCTACTAACGACTTGTGAATGATGTTATATGAACCAGTGGTCAACGATGCTCTTACAGGCCAATTTCTTTGTTCGTAATGCTTTGCTCTATCTCTACTATCCCACAAACATAAATAGCAAGGATATTTAGTAAATCCTGATTGTTGTCCGAGTAACATTGATATGATTTTCAAATCTCCGCAAATCTGCCATAAGTGCTTATTATAGTTTATTTTTTTCAATAGAATTTGCATGTTATCGTACTTCTCTTGCATGATAGTTGAGTGTGCGATCGGAACTGGAGCATAAACATTTGTATTGTGGAGTAAAACTGCTTTGATACTTTGTTTAGACGAATCTATGAAAAGTCGCCAATCAGTGGCTTTATAACAATTCGCCTTCAATGCATTGATAAGACCTTCAACATCAGTGCAAAATACGAGTGATAACTTTTCATCTTTACTGAAGAATTTTAGAAACTCTTTTTCACGGTTACGGTACACAGAAATCTTAGTTTTTGGTTCTAAAACATTTTTCG
The DNA here is from genome assembly GCA_901521435.1 of Crematogaster levior. NCBI lineage: Eukaryota > Metazoa > Arthropoda > Insecta > Hymenoptera > Formicidae > Crematogaster > Crematogaster levior. The sequence goes on along the minus strand of CABEGB010001283.1, from coordinate 73,771 downwards.
CTTTGAGAAATGAAGCTAAGTGCTCGGAACCATCTTTTGGTAAACCTAGTTCTCGAATAAGATCATTCAATTCCAACTGTGAAATCAATGACGGGACTGGTGGTTTTTTGTCATGAGCTGCATACTCCGTATCACTGTCATTGTTGTCATCGCTCTCAGATTCATTTGTTTCAGAGAACTGTTCATCAATGTCCATCGGCTGAGTGTCTTTACATATGCGGTTACATTTAGTTTTCAACGTATTGTTTTCAATTAAAACTGGAGCAATCACACATGTAGTGCTTTTATATACAATTTTCTGCTTGTTTTTCTTACTGAAACCTTTTATTTGATTTAAACAAAAGTAACATTCTTCCTTATTAGTAGGACTTTGCCGAATGGCTGGACTAGAGTACTTTATACAATCTTTGTTTTGATCTTTTTTCCATCGAGTGAGCATTCTTTTACAACAATCACAAATAATATGTGGAACCCAGTTGCTAAGCTGATCCATCTTTAACTTGAAGATTTTTTCATACGCTGAGCGTATATCGACATCAACAGATTTTCTTAAATAACTTACTTCGAATTTAGCACATATGTAGCAGAAAGCATCATGATCCATAAGACAATCATGGGTTTCCGAAACCTTTTTAGTGATTGTTTTTCTTGTAGCATTATACTTCTTATTGGCCAAGTCACCAACCAATAAGAAGCTGCGGTTGCGCGATGACGACGACTGCGACGGGCCCGCTTGCTCACCCTGAGTCGCCGATACTGGGTATCCGACTCCCTGCATCGTAAGACACTTTTTCCGTGTGTCTGCCATGACGGCATAACAGCCGTGATCCAGGGACTCAGCCGGATAACGGGCTCTCTCCGTTGCCCGCCGTCACCGCGAGGAGGTGCCCTGGATGCAGACACACAGGAAATGAGATCGTTGAGATTTGAAATCGCTTGAGATCATCGGATTTGAGTTTGTTGGTTGGTTGTTGGTTTTGAAGAGTTTCCAGATGTTATATCCCAATCTCAACTTGCTAGGAGGAAAACGGGCTCTGTTTCCGATTTAGAAACCCAAAAAACATACAAGAAACATAGTCAATTCTGAGGACCGTAACTTCTATTTTCATGGGTTCATGGGTTGATGGTATCGTAGGGTTATGGTGTTATAGGGTTATGTTGTTATGGGTTCATGGAGATATAGGTTTTAGAGGTTGTTTATTCGAGTTAAACAGTTAGATACATCGCATTGTTTAAAAAATTCAAATTTACTATGTTTTTTGAGGTTATGTCAAAACCCTGACGTGCAGGAGTAAAACTGACCTCGGATTCGGATTCAGCGACCCGAAAAACATATAGTAATCATAATCTCACCATCTGCGTCGAAATTTTTTTTTTTTGTGTGGCTGTGTAATCTTATCTTGATACTTTTTGCACAGAATAATGAAATCAAGCAATTGGTGTAAAGAAAACACATTGATTTAAAAAAAAATATGTTGCTAAACACCAGAAGTATGTACTTTGCAACATTTTTTAAAATAAATCATACCTTTTTTTTTTTTTTTTTTTTAACGTAGGGAAATCCTCATGGATACCCGCTCCCCGGGGGAGGGAGCAGGTTATGCCGGACTCTTACCGGCTAAAACCCTACGGTGGCCCTCCTCGTGCACTACTGGGGGACCCCGGGAACGCGGTAGCATACTACCGGTGTCCTTCCGTGCACAGTGTCCCTTCCCCCTACTTGCACCCCTCCTCCCCTCCCACGAAGGGACTGGGAGGTAGAACGATGCAAGAGAAGGAGGGACCCTTCTCTGAAAAGGGGGCGGAGGGAGGGATTAACGCTTGAAAAGCGCGCGCCTCCCCCCGCCCCCTCGACCCCGACTGGGGCGACGTTGCCGGACCACCTAGCAAGGCCGCCCTCCCACTCCGAGACACCTAATGGCCGACAAGTGCCCCCGCACCTGCCGGCCGCGTCTCGTGTGGGGTGAAGGGGGACCGCACCACGCTGGCGGTTCAGAGGAGGCGGGCGAATTGCCGCCTCCTCTGCCCCCTTCTCTTTCTACGAACGGGATCGGCGTCGGGGTCAATCTCCCGATCCCGTTCGGCTGCCTCCTTTTGTGAGAGCACGCTCTCGCAAAAGGAGGCCATCGCATCCTATGACCTCTCGCTCCCGACCATTGTCTTAACTATGGCCGGCAGCGAGAGGTCCTCTCCCCTCAGCTCCTCTTCACTCGAGCCTAGTCTTCTCCTCTCCTCCGTCAGCACTTCTATTAGGACACGGCGCAGCTCCGCCCAAGCTGGGCAGTGTTGTAATGTGTGCTGCGCCGTGTCCACCGCCTCATCACAATGGTGACACTTAGTGGTGCACTCTCTCTTGGCTTTATGGTGCAGGTACTCGCCAAAACATCCATGACCTGTGAGTACCTGCACTAGCCTGTACTGGAGTCCGCCATGGGGACGATCCATCCATTCGGCCAGAACCGGACGGATCGCCCCGACAGCGCGCAGTCCCCTCCGACAATGAGCTAATTCTCCTTTCCAGCTCTCGACTGCGCGCTGTCGCAGCTGGTCGTGCTTCGCCGCAATCGCTCGTGGTGATGGCCGGATTCCCCCGGCCCGGAGCCGCGCGCGCCACTCATGCATGGACGCACGGACTCCGGCCTGAACGTCCCAGGGGAGTTGTCCGGCCACCACCAGCGCCGTCTCCAACGCGACGGTCCGGTACCCCCGCGATAGGCGGAGGGCCAGCGTCCTCTGAACCGCCAATATGGCGATTCTGCTGCCAGCCCTCAGCTCTTTGTGCCACACGGGGGCACCGTACAGCACAATTGAGCTTACGACCGCCGCGTAGAGGCGGCGGCACCCATCCTTTGGGCCCCCGAGATTAGGCAGGAGGCGGCCAAAGTTGGCCACCTCCTTTTTCACCGGGGACCCATTGCGGCGAAGTGTTCCTTAAAGGACCAGCTGCTGTCGAGGATGAGGCCCAAATATTTTAGCGAGGACCTCACCTCGACGCGGACTTCCTCGATCCGGATGCTGGTGTATTGAGGAGGAGGCTTCCTCCTCCGCGGTCCACAAAACCAAATAGCTTCGGTTTTGTGGACCGCAACCTCCAGTCCCAGCATCCGGATGCGGCGCACCACTAGTGTCACCCCAATCGTCGCGAGTCGGCTCGCCGACTCCCAGTCCTCCCCCCGGGCAATGACGAATGTATCATCTGCATAGCAGACTTTGTCAATGCCCGGGAGGAGTGCGCCCCGCAGAACCCAATCATATCCCATGTCCCATAGCAGGGGTCCTAGCACCGACCCCTGCGGGACCCCCCTCTCCATCATCCTCTGATGGGGGGCCACGTATCGCCCGGTGTATACGATGCACCTATCCCGGAAGTAGTCCTCAATGACGGACTGCAAATATGGGGGCACCCGGTGGTACTTGAGTGCCCCCAATATACACTCCCAGGGCAGGGAGTTAAAAGCGTTGGAGATGTCTAATGACACCCCCAATGCCACCCCACCCCGGGAGACGGCCTCCTCCGAGAGGGTCTTGACGCGTAAAATTGCGTCTATCGTCGACCGACCCTCTCGGAACCCGTACTGGCAGTCCGCCAAATCGGGCCCAACCGTGGATAGGTGTTGACGGAGGCGGGCAGCTATTATTCTCTCAAGCAGCTTGCCCGCCTCGTCTAACAAACATATCGGGCGATACGCGGATGGGCTATCCGCGGGGCGCTCCGCCTTTTTAAGCAAAACTAATTTTGCTTCCTTCCATATTTGGGGGAACTGGCCGCGGCTCAGGCATTTGTCAAACAGTAGCCTGAGCCGCTCCCCAAGGGCGCTGAGGGCCAAAACCCATGCCCGGCCGGGTATACCGTCAGGACCAGGAGCGGTGTTCTTCGCTCCCATACGCCTGACGGCCCCGGCCAGCTCCTCGTGGGAGACTCCCGGCACGGGGGCTGTTTCGCCGGTCTCAATGGCCGGCAGTCCAGCCCCCCCTATCCCACCTGGAGGACTCCAGCTCTCTCCCTCAGCAGGAGGGAAGAGAGTGGTAATGATGTCCTCCAGAAGCCGGGGATGAAGACTTTCCGCAATCGGGGGCGTCCAAGAGCGCAACTTATTGCTCACAATGCGATACGGACGCCCCCACGGATCAGTATCTAACGTCCCCATCAGTTCCTCCCACGCTCGGGTCTTGGCATCCCTGATGGCAGTCTGCAGAGTTTTCTTTGCTGTGACATACGACTCATACAGACCTGCCTCCGTCGCCGCGTCACCGCGTTTTCTTCTGCGGTGACGGGTGTACTGGCGTCTGGCCCGGACGCATAGCGCCCGGAGCCTTGCAATCTCCTCACTCCACCAGTACATCTTACGACGGGGCTTTATCGGCCTGGCTCTCGGCATGCCTGCATCACATATTTGGGTCATGCCTTCTCGGAGCCAGGCCGCCTCCTCATTAACGTCCCCGTCGTGCCCGGCCGGTGCTTCCGGCCAGGCAACGGCGATGGAGGCTGCCACCAGAGTGTCTTTGTCCAGACGCTTCAGCGCCCATCTGGGCTGTCGGGGCGTCGCCCCTGGGCAGCGTGAAGCGGTCGAGGATGCGGAGGTGGAGAGAAATAACCTAATGTAAAGATGGTCTGACAATGTCTCCACCCCCTCCTCGACCCTCCAATCCGTCACAAGACGCGCGGCAGCGGGGGAAGCGAACGACACGTCCACTATGGACCCCCCCCCGCTGCCTAACGCACGTATGGGCTGAGCCTCGATTCAAAATGTTGAGGCCCAGCCCCGCTGCCCAGTCCGCAAGGGCCTCGCCTCTGGCATCGGTCACGGGGGATCCCCAAAGTGCCGATTTGGCATTCAGGTCCCCCATGACCATGACCCGACCCGGTGACAGCCTAATAACGACGGCCGCCACCCGGTCCAGGTATTGCTCGAACTCGGCGAGGCCTCTGTTGGGCGAAAAATACACCCCGACAACGGCCAGTTCCCCCCATAGCGCCGCTACGAACCCCTCACCCCTGCCTTGAATGGCGAGGGGGGGGGGGCGTCGTTCGCGGAAGCGCAAGTAATTGCGACCGAGCCCTGTGTGTCCCCTAGCCAGTTATGTCTGTCTTCGGGGACGTAGTAGGGCTCGGCCGCAACCGCCAGTCCAATTCGCCACTCCGCCAGGGTTTGCATGAACAGGTCTTGCGCCCTTGCGGAGTGGTTAAGATTCGCCTGGAGGAGACGATGGGTCGTAAGGGCCATTTATTCCCCAACGATTTCCATCGCCTCCCCCGATGTACCCTCCATATCTTGTGTTGAGGGTAGCGGCTTATCTTGAGCCGCTACCCCCTCTGCCTCTCGGTCCATCTCCACGCTTGGGGTAAGTGGACTTGTCTTCGTGGTAGCCCTCCCCTGCCTTTGGGACTCAGGCGCCGCCTCAGACTGTGTCTGAGAGGCCTGGGTCTCTAGGCCTCCCACCTCCATGGCATCGGTGGCTGTAGTTCCAGCCGGCACCGTCACCGTTGAGGGACGGGCCGCAACTACTCCACTGGCATTTCTCTTCTTGGGAGGCGCACACGCAGCGCTCCCAAGTCGGTGCCCAGCCGGACGACCGATGTCTTTACAGAGCGGGTACTCCGGCTTGGCCGTGCATTTGCCTGCTATGTGCCCGCTCTGTCCGCACCGGTAGCACCGGTCTCCCCTATCCGTGGGGGCGGTACACCGTGCCCGCGTGTGCCCCTGCTCCAAGCAGCGGTAGCACTGCAGTGGGCGTGGGGTCAGCGCTTCGACACGCGCCGACACCCAGCCCACTATTACCCTACCTACATCGGTTAGCTTCTTAGCCGCCGTGGCGGGGCACTTGACCCAGGCAGTGCCCAGGCCAGTATTAGCGCCCCGACGGATTTCGCCAACCCTGACATCGGCCGCTGCACAGCCGGCACTGGCTATTGCAGCGGCCAGCTCATCCTTGTCAACGGACTCATCGAGTCCGTTGACTCTAACTTCAGCCATCTTAACCGGCCTGGATACTTTGACCTTAATGTCCGATAGGGCCGTTCTCAGCCTGTCGGCTAGGAGATCAGCCCTGCCGGCACTGCCCTCGCCGGGAATCTCTAGAATGATCGCCCCAGTCATCGCGGTCTTGGGGCGCACATGGGAGATTCCCATTTCTCCGAGGCGCACCCTGCGACGCGCCTCAGCCATTACTTCAGCCCTGGTTGGACCGTTTTGCTCCGGGGTCAAGATAACGGCAGCAGACCTCGGCTGCCGTATCCTGACCTTCTTTTTCGCAGCTGTCGGCGTTGGTGGGACCTTGCTTTGTTCAGTCCCCCCACCAACAACGGTTTTTGACGACTTTTTCCGCCCTGCGGCCTGCTTCGCGGACCCCGCCGCTATTGTGGCCGCTTCCTTCACCTTCTTCCTCTTCTTCCTCGACACCAGCGACCCGTTCCCCCATCGCCGGTCGCTTTCGATGGGGGAACGGGGGCAGACTGTGACCCTTTCACCTTGCTTTGCGCTTTAGCTGGGTTCCTGGTCTGCTTCATCCCCTTATCCGCTGCTACTGCAGCAGCAGCAGCCGCATAAGTTTGTACCCCCTGCGGTTTCTTTAGAGGGGGGTTGCGTGTCGCCGGTTGCTTTGCTCCGTCGGCCTTAAGGGGAGGCCTGAGCCGTTGCTCCGGCAGTAACCTTCCCTCTATGGCAGCAAGGCGTGCGCCAATCATGTCACCGACTTGCGACATTATGACACACGCCAATCTATCTATACACTCCCCTCCCAGAGGCATTTCAGCCACGTCCGGTCGGGGCTGATTTTCCTGACGATTTTGACGTCGTAGACCCGAGGGGGGTGGAGACCCCTCAGCTGTTGGGAGGTCCGCGCCCACAATTGATGCAGAGCGTGGAGAGGAGATAGGCGGTGACGGTCCTCTGACCCCTGTCCCCAGCTCCTCTACGGACCTCCTCAGCGATCTCACTTCCTTTCTGAGGTTGGCCAGCTCCTTTTTCAGCGCACCGTTTTCCGCCTCCAGGCGCGCTACCTCCCCGTCTCTGGTTTTATTAACCAGAAATTCTGTCACCTCGGCAATTGATGCAGCCGCCTCCTTCAGGGTCTTCACAAAAGTACCCTTCAGGTTCGACGACTTTCTCGCTACATTCATGATTACACCCACATCAGCTTGGATCCGGTCACGGAGATTTGGCAGGTTTCCTCTCCTGAGGTCCTCGATGGTGCCGTCTTCAATATGCCCCACGCCAAAGACAGGCATCACCGGACAAGCGGCTCTCGTCCGCCTTGCCTCCGATGCCGCTTCGGCTACCTCTTGTTCGGCCTGCGTCGTAGTGGGTTCCTCCTCCTCCCAACGCCTAGCATCTTCCAAAACGGCCGCACGCCCAACGTACTCCCCGGTAGTTGGGGGGCGACCCTTCTTCCTCTTGGCGCCGAAGTTGGTCGATGTCACAGAAATTGTCGTCGCTACAGAAGCGCCCAAGATATCTGAGTCACAATTCTCGGACTCCCGATCCTTCGACGTGGCCTTTCTCTTGCTTCTGCACGAGAGGGGGCCAGGCCTCTCGACACTCTGCGATGGGGCTGCAGGGAGTAGGACGCCTTCAAGCGCGTCGTCCATGCTGCCCTTTTCCGCCCTCTTTTGCGCGGCCAAAGCCGCAAACGTGATACCTTTGACCGATGTCGAGGGTATCATCTCCACCAATCGCACTACAGGTTCTTTGTTTAATTTAGAGGCCATAATGTGAATTGTATGTGTGCTTACGACGGTTCGCCCATCATGGGAGCCCCACCGCAGTGGGGCATCTTTCCCCGCCGGTAAGTGAACCCTAATTATACATGCAGAAGCCGAGAAGCGGCTTGTCGGATGGCTAGTCCTATCTGCATGAGGTGACTCGAATAAAAAGGGTTACAGGATAGGCCTGCTCCATAAATGACGCTAGAGTTTTAACGTCTCCCCTATTGCCAGGGCGCTACTGACCCAAACAGCGCATACCCTGAAAATAAATCATACCTGACCTAACCTAACCTAACCTAACCATGTGTTTTCTTTACACCAATTGCTTGATTTCATTATTCTGTGCAAAAAGTATCAAAATAAGATTATTAAAAACTGAATATTTCTTAAGATATTTCGTATTTTATGTCAAAATACTGTATCTTTCAAGCCTCGTCACTCAAAAAGTACTTTATGAAAAAATACTTTATTATAGTGTTTTGGAAAGCTCTCGAGATAAGCTAAAAGAATACGCAATAATATATCGGATGTCCCATTTAAAAAATTTAAGATAACCTTGGTCTGATCTTGGCGACGTCATGCAAAGTCAAAATGATAAGATCAGTAAATAGACCTTTTTCAACCTTACAACTTTTGTCTGAAATATTTCTTTCTAAAATGCGTAGTTCCCGAGATATTTAAGGGTTTTGTATACATACATACATATACATATACAAATATATATATGTGAAATAAATATTTTATCATATCTGATATCTCTTAGATACTTTGCACATGTCTATTCATGTTGTGCATAGCTTTATTATATCATGGCTTTGCATATACCAAACGTGCAATAAATAGAAACTAAATATGTTTCAATTTGACAAATATGTATATAACACTATATATCTAATGTCATATACTTTTCTTCTTTTTATCTGTATGTAATATAAATGAAAATAAATTGTCTATATTTAGTCTATACATATACAGGGTGATCCAGGATAACCTTCCACCTGTAAAATGACATATTCCTGACACAATTCTAAGACGATTTTTCCTTTATCAAAATTTGATTTGAAGCGTAGTTTTCGAGTTACAAGCAAAAATAGTTAGGAAATCACGCGTCGAGTACAGAAGGCAGGCAGGAGCGGCGCACCGCTAGCGTAACGAGGGTTCAGTTGACCGCCCGACGGGTGATTACCACCGCGTGAGTCGCTATTTTAATCTTATGACATAAAATTATGCTTTAAATAAAATTTTTATAAAGAAAAAAGTGTCTTAGAATTATGTTAGGAATACGTGTTCCTTAAAATAAAAATTACTTTAATAACAAAGAGTTGTTCCGGTTCGCCGGCCGTTGAACGCTGCAATCAGCTGATTGCTACACGCGTGTAATGCATGTGTGCATAAAAAGAAAGAGAGAGAGAGAGAGGGAAGGAGGGAGAGACATTCATACACATGCACGCACGTACGCATACACTTTTTTCTCACTCTCTTTCTCTCTTTTACACAACACACTCTCTCATTCAATCACTCATTTAATCACTCACTCACCTGCTCAATCACCTTGTAGCAGCGTAGCGAATCCTCATGCTACGTGTTAGGTCAGGTCAGGTCTGCTGCACCGTTATGATTAAGTTGTAGAGACAAAACTTTTTGTAAATTACTCTCACTCGATTAACACAATACAGAATACGCGATAACGAATTCACTGATTCACTGACTCACTACCGATTCACTGATACCAAAAATTACTTTAAAAGAAACGCGAATGCAAATAGCACATGACTCGACGCGAAGCGACGGACCGCGGAAACTGCGCGACCACCAGGGTTATGTTGACAGTTGACTAGCGCTGCGACTTGCGCGTGGCGCGTGATCGACACGAGATGAGACGAACGACGGTGATTGGCCGATTCGCTTAAATTCTACTGCTTTCTGCTTAACTTTTTTTATGTGCCACGGCCTTTAAACCTTCGCATTGCGAATGCGGTAGAAAACATGAAACGTATAATGACGTACTTAAAAAAATTAATTATTTATTACAATTAATAACTATTTATAATTATAATAAATAATAATTATTTTTAAAAGCATGTGTTATACGTTATTACGTTTTCGAAACTATTGCATTCACGATGCGAAGGTTTCAGTCAATTGCAAGAATAATGTAATTAATAAATTACATTTGGGAATTTGGGAAAATTTATTTTTATTTTGCTCAAAAGAGATGTTCCAACGTTAAAATGTATTGGTCGCTCTGAAAAGAGCGGATTGAATAAAAAAAATTTTAGAGCAGATGCTCGAAATGCCCGCCATCCATCCTAATGCAAGCTCTCATGCGTTTTAATAAATTTCTTTCGACGTTCTGCATTACTTCTTCGTCGATATCCCAAATAGCCAATCGTAATCTTGTCTCTAGATCTTCAATATCTTCGGGAAGAGTTTTATAAATTATTTCTTTACAATATCCCCATAAGAAGAAATCCAGAGGGTTGAGATCCGGCGATCTTGCGGGCCAACGTATCGGGCCGTACCGACCCATCCAGCGTCTGGGAAAATGCTCGTTTAAATAATTTGTAACGATCCTGGCATTGTGTGGCCCAGCACCGTCTTGTTGAAAGACAATCTCGTTTCTTTCACATAATGGCACATTTTCGAGAAAATCTGGTAGATTTTCTGTTAAAAAATCGACGTAGGTTCTCCCAGTTAAGACATCTGGAAGAATAACTGGACCAAGTATTTCAGTGCCCATTATTCCGGCCCACACATTGATCTTCCAACGAGTTTGAAAATTTCGGAGTCGCGTGACTCTGGGATTTTCTTCATTCCAAAAGTGCATATTATGCACATTAAAAATCCCCTCTTGTGTGAATAGCGATTCATCGCTGAATATTACACGAGAGGAATATCTGGGATCTCGATCGACGTTTCGCAGAAAATTTTCGCAAAACGTTCGTCTTGCAGGGTAATCTGCTGGTCGTAAATGTTGTACGCGTGTATAATGAAACGCGTGCAACTTTTCTTCTTTTAATATCCTTTGTACAGTTGTGTAAGATAAATTGTGCTCTCGAGCAACTACCCGAATACTTGTTTCGGGATTATTCTCAAAAGCACGTATAACTCTTTCCGTGTTCCGTACATTTCTAACGGCGCGATCTCCACCAGCGTCGTGTTTGTTCGGCAGGACACTGCCAGTATCGTAAAGTCTTTGAGCTGCTGCAAGTGACCCGATGGATGTCTTCGGTCTGGATGCATTTCGGCGTATCTTCTTGCAGCAAGGTTCTGCTGCCCGTGACACTCGCCAAGCAGTGATGAAAGACGGGACCGTCTGCACGCGCGTGCGCGGCGAAAATGGCGGAATTACAGTGCCGTACCTATATCTTATACCTATGTACTCATGCTACAACGGTCAGCTGTCAGTGCTTTACGCGCGAAACGCGAGTCTTCCTGAGTCTGTCTTTGAGCTTTCTTTGAGATTAGATACGAGATACGTACGATTTAGTAAATTGATGTGATATGAAAATAATAAAAATTTTTATAAAATTATGTAGGGCGACTAATGGTACACCTTAAAACTAGTGAGAGATACTGTACTGACGGTACAATCGCCACGCATGCGCATACAGACGGTCCCATCTTTCATCACTGTCGCCAAGTGCCATTAGCATGTCGTAGTATTCTTGACTTGTATAAGCTGCCATATCTTCTTCGCGCTTATTGATAATCGCTGATAATCGCAGGCTTATTGATCGCATTATCGATCGTACATCCAATTTATACGATCTTCGCGGGTGGTCGACGCCCCCTCCTCGCCTCCTGCGACCAATCGCGAATTGGTTACCAATTAGCGCGCGACGTTCGCCATTGGTCGCGGGAGGCGAGGAGGGGGCGTCGACCACCCGCGAAGATCGTATAAATTGGATGTACGATCGATAATGCGATCAATAAGCCTGCGATTATCAGCGATTATCAATAAGCGCGAAGAAGATATGGCAGCTTATACAAGTCAAGAATACTACGACATGCTAATGGCACTTGGCGAGTGTCACGGGCAGCAGAACCTTGCTGCAAGAAGATACGCCGAAATGCATCCAGACCGAAGACATCCATCGGGTCACTTGCAGCAGCTCAAAGACTTTACGATACTGGCAGTGTCCTGCCGAACAAACACGACGCTGGTGGAGATCGCGCCGTTAGAAATGTACGGAACACGGAAAGAGTTATACGTGCTTTTGAGAATAATCCCGAAACAAGTATTCGGGTAGTTGCTCGAGAGCACAATTTATCTTACACAACTGTACAAAGGATATTAAAAGAAGAAAAGTTGCACGCGTTTCATTATACACGCGTACAACATTTACGACCAGCAGATTACCCTGCAAGACGAACGTTTTGCGAAAATTTTCTGCGAAACGTCGATCGAGATCCCAGATATTCCTCTCGTGTAATATTCAGCGATGAATCGCTATTCACACAAGAGGGGATTTTTAATGTGCATAATATGCACTTTTGGAATGAAGAAAATCCCAGAGTCACGCGACTCCGAAATTTTCAAACTCGTTGGAAGATCAATGTGTGGGCCGGAATAATGGGCACTGAAATACTTGGTCCAGTTATTCTTCCAGATGTCTTAACTGGGAGAACCTACGTCGATTTTTTAACAGAAAATCTACCAGATTTTCTCGAAAATGTGCCATTATGTGAAAGAAACGAGATTGTCTTTCAACAAGACGGTGCTGGGCCACACAATGCCAGGATCGTTACAAATTATTTAAACGAGCATTTTCCCAGACGCTGGATGGGTCGGTACGGCCCGATACGTTGGCCCGCAAGATCGCCGGATCTCAACCCTCTGGATTTCTTCTTATGGGGATATTGTAAAGAAATAATTTATAAAACTCTTCCCGAAGATATTGAAGATCTAGAGACAAGATTACGATTGGCTATTTGGGATATCGACGAAGAAGTAATGCAGAACGTCGAAAGAAATTTATTAAAACGCATGAGAGCTTGCATTAGGATGGATGGCGGGCATTTCGAGCATCTGCTCTAAAATTTTTTTTATTCAATCCGCTCTTTTCAGAGCGACCAATACATTTTAACGTTGGAACATCTCTTTTGAGCAAAATAAAAATAAATTTTCCCAAATTCCCAAATGTAATTTATTAATTACATTATTCTTGCAATTGACTGAAACCTTCGCATCGTGAATGCAATAGTTTCGAAAACGTAATAACGTATAACACATGCTTTTAAAAATAATAATTATTTATTATAATTATAAATAGTTATTAATTGTAATAAATAATTAATTTTTTTAAGTACGTCATTATACGTTTCATGTTTTCTACCGCATTCGCAATGCGAAGGTTTAAAGGCCGTGGCACATAAAAAAAGTTAAGCAGAAAGCAGTAGAATTTAAGCGAATCGGCCAATCACCGTCGTTCGTCTCATCTCGTGTCGATCACGCGCCACGCGCAAGTCGCAGCGCTAGTCAACTGTCAACATAACCCTGGTGGTCGCGCAGTTTCCGCGGTCCGTCGCTTCGCGTCGAGTCATGTGCTATTTGCATTCGCGTTTCTTTTAAAGTAATTTTTGGTATCAGTGAATCGGTAGTGAGTCAGTGAATCAGTGAATTCGTTATCGCGTATTCTGTATTGTGTTAATCGAGTGAGAGTAATTTACAAAAAGTTTTGTCTCTACAACTTAATCATAACGGTGCAGCAGACCTGACCTGACCTAACACGTAGCATGAGGATTCGCTACGCTGCTACAAGGTGATTGAGCAGGTGAGTGAGTGATTGAATGAGAGAGTGTGTTGTGTAAAAGAGAGAAAGAGAGTGAGAAAAAAGTGTATGCGTACGTGCGTGCATGTGTATGAATGTCTCTCCCTCCTTCCCTCTCTCTCTCTCTCTCTTTCTTTTTATGCACACATGCATTACACGCGTGTAGCAATCAGCTGATTGCAGCGTTCAACGGCCGGCGAACCGGAACAACTCTTTGTTATTAAAGTAATTTTTATTTTAAGGAACACGTATTCCTAACATAATTCTAAGACACTTTTTTCTTTATAAAAATTTTATTTAAAGCATAATTTTATGTCATAAGATTAAAATAGCGACTCACGCGGTGGTAATCACCCGTCGGGCGGTCAACTGAACCCTCGTTACGCTAGCGGTGCGCCGCTCCTGCCTGCCTTCTGTACTCGACGCGTGATTTCCTAACTATTTTTGCTTGTAACTCGAAAACTACGCTTCAAATCAAATTTTGATAAAGGAAAAATCGTCTTAGAATTGTGTCAGGAATATGTCATTTTACAGGTGGAAGGTTATCCTGGATCACCCTGTATAGTCTATACCAGGCCTGCACAACTGGCGGCCCAGTAGCCACGCTTGGCTATCACGTTTATTCCACTTCCTTCATTCGTAGCGGGGAAGCTTCCCCCACTCTCGCCTACCGCGCTGGCGGAGAAATCTCCTCGTCAAGGCGCGCGGGAAGAGACGCGCGGGAGAGACGGGCGGGAGGGGCGCGCGGGAAGAGGCGCGCGGTCAGTGGTGGGGACGTCGGAAATATCGCGGCGTTACTACTTGACTTGTCGGCCCGCCTGAGTTGTGCAGGCCTGTTCTATATCTTATACACAGATATAGATATCTTAGAAAATTTACTGAAAGACAATAAAAATAATTTTATATATATTTAATTATATATATTATAATATTCATAGTTGCTCAATTAATATAAAAAGAATTTTTATTATGATGAAGTCAAAAATATTCGATAAGATATAGACATCGAACTGACGTCGATTCGACATGGGTGTTCCCACTGGGAAAATTTTTATAGTTTATTTGAGTTCCAGTCCATTCATCAAAAGAAAATTAATTCCATTTCCAAAAAAGTACCAGGTTGTATGAGTCAAATAAAACAGATAATTACTTGTCTGTTTCTTTTTTTCTCCGTTCAGGCATTTCTCCTTCGTCTTTAATGATTTCTTCAGTCAGCTGTGTCTTCACAGCTGTGTCTTCGCAGCTGTGAACCGAATAAAAGAGTAAGTTTTCTACAATTTGCTATTTCTTCAATAATTAATAAGAATTTAATTAATAAAATAATCTGAGTGTATCTCGGCATGGTTCTATATTATTATCTAACAATAAGAAGAATATCGATTAATCTCTTTTCAGCAGTTAACCACACAATGAGATATCGCTTTAATAAAATCATGTTTAACGTTTTTTATAACGTAATAAGAATTATGTTAAATTATTAATTGTGTTGAAAATTTTAAATTTTAGATCTGTTTACTCAATATAAGAAAAGTATAGGTATATATTTATTAATATTTTAGCAACCAAGAAAGGACTTGGTTTACAGTTACTCTAAACACATGAATCCATCCGTATCCTCACGCGTCCCGGAACTTAAACTTTAGAAATTGCTTTACTCACTTTGTTTTACAACATTACATTTTATTTTCTTTACAAACTCCGAAATCTTAAAGCTTTATGTAAACTTATATAAACTTAAACTATATTTTTTTCAAAGTTGTATCCCACCACTGACTTAAAATGATGGTGTTCCCCACTAGAGGCGCTGCTTAAATAATAAGCTCGCACTAAGTGTATCGATTATTGCGATAAATATTATCACATGCCTTGGTGGTCGAATTGGTATGACGCCCGCACGGAATGGGGGAGTTCCAGGTTCGAATCCTGGCTGAGGTAATATTTTTCGCAATAAATTCTTTATTCAATTTACCAAACATTCAAAACGATTAAAATCGAAAGATGATTTTAATTCGTTGTTTGACTGCGTTAGGCTGACAATCCATGTTCGGCGCGCAGATCATTTATTGATTGGCTGAAAAGCCTTCACGTGGCCAGTTTGCCTGTCAAATAATACCTTATCATGTGTTAAACTATATTTATTTTATATTCTATCATATAAAAAAAGTAAATAAATACTTGTCGATCGGATAATCCTTCTCTAAACCCTTTACATCTTTCAACATGTATACTTCTTAAAAAGTCAAAAAGTTTAATTATTTTTAAGAAACATACCTGGCAGACATTTATGGTTGGTTTTGTTGCTCATCCTCTATCGACTTTACTAGTTGATTTTCCACATATCTGTGAAAATACAGAGTATTACTCAATATTATGTCACTTTTTATTTTGTGTCAACGATTTCAATTAATATGATATTAATTATGATAGAATGATTTTTATTAGAAAAATTATTTTTGTGTGTGTGCGTGCATGGGTGCGTGTGTGCGTGCGTGCGTGCGTGCGTGCGATGCGATGCGTGCGTGCGTGCGTGCGTATGTGTGTGCGTGTGTGTGTGTGTGTGTGTGTGTGTGTGTGTGTGTGTGTGTGTGTGAGAGAGTATTGTAATATATGTAATGTAAAGATTAGTAATAGATGTAACTTGTTTTTGAACTCAGAATAGATGAGACTGAATATAAAAAATAGTTTTCATTTTGCGATAACTAATGAGAAATTAATTAATAATATCTGTAAATTCAAATTGTCACATGAAAGAGACGTTCACGTTACGTGCTGTACGAACGTGGCAATGTATAAGAAGGAAGCAACCGCCAGCGAATGATAACAGTGGACTACGCAATGTTATGCTATTGTATAACGTAGGTCATAGATGATACTGGTTCGCAAATTTATAATTAATTCTTAATTACTTCCAATTGCGAAAATCACAAAACAGTACAAGACTTCTTTACTAATCCGCGCAAGTAGAAGCACGCGACGAGAAGAGACATTCCTGTTGTAAGATGAAATAAGCCGGCCGGCCGCGCAGATGTTAGCGACGGGAGGGGTACTCGATAAAGAACGAACGCATCAAACTTTATCCGGATAAGGATCCGTTCGTCAATAATTCTTTGTCTCTGCTCGTCACACGCTTCTACTCGCGAATTGGCCGAGCTTTTTAAATTAATTTCTCGTCAATTATCATGAAAACAATAGTAAAGGAATTTTCTACTTGTTTTTGCCTGTTCTGTCTACACACACTTCGGCAATAATTATAGGACATCCTATATAAATGTACATATATACGAGAATGTACGCATACTTCTTGAAAGGTTAAATATATATGTATAGTCATGTATATATGATGGTAGTAATATATAGTATATAATAAAATAGCTAAAGAAACTTAAACGAGTACAAGTTTATGCTAGTATGTAGACCAGGCCTGCACAACTGGCGGCCCAGTAGCCACGCTTGGCTATCACGTTTATTCCACTTCCTTCATTCGTAGCGGGGAAGCTTCCCCCACTCTCGCCTACCGCGCTGGCGGAGAAGTCTCCTCGTCAAGGCGCGCGGGAGTGACGGGCGGGAGAGGCGCGCGGGAAGAGGCGCGTGGTCAGTGGTGGGGACGTCGGAAATATCGCGGCGTTACTACTTGGCTTGTCGGCCCGTCTTTTTTTTTTTTTTTTTTTATAAGGATGGGGAAATCCTATTTACGGATACCCACGGGCCATGGGCTGAGGAGGCACCATGGACCCGCGGGTTATGTGGGACTCCTCGCACGGCGGGCAAATACCCCGACCCGTGCGAGACTACCCACTAAAACCCCACCCGGTGGCCTTCTCGAACCCCATAATGGAGGGGGGCCAGGCATCACCCTATGGCATTCTTCTGGCCCCCCTCCGGGGTGTGACCCTTGCTTAACAAGAAAGGGTCCCCTCTCGTTTAATAGGGGAGAGCCGGCCACCACCAACTCCCCCCCCCCCTAACCCAAGGGGCGCCGTTGCGCAAGATGGGCCTCAAACCACCCTTAAAGCACAACGCCGCCCCCCCTGTGACCCATCCGCTAATCCTCCCGCCTAGGCCGGACCCCCATCCCTGTCAGGCCTGGACAGAACCAGGCCGTCCAAGGAATGGGGGCCCTCACCACCGCCGCCCCGGCCCCGCCTCGGAAACGTCCGAGCGGCCCGGGGCGGCCCGGCTCGGTGGGCCCGGGAGTTCCGGGACACCACCGGCCCGTGACGACCACCAGGGGCCCTTCACTTCTTGGTCGGGAGGTAAAAACCAACCATCATTGACCCGATGGATCAGCAGAGTCCCTCCCTAAGCCCCCTCACCACATCAAGGTGGCGCCAATTCGAGGGGGTTGTCGGCCCGTCTGAGTTGTGCAGGCCTGGTCTATACATATACAGTTTATACTATAAAAATTATTTAAATTTAATATCTAATTGTATTTATAATAGACAATTTATTTTTATTTATATTACATACAGATAATAAGAAGAAAAGTATATGACATTAGATATATAGTGTTATATACACATATTTGTCAAATTGAAACATATTTAGTTTCTATTTATTGCACGTTTGGTATATGCAAAGCCATGATATAATAAAGCTATGCACAAGATGAAATAGACATGTGCAAAGTGTCTAAGAGATATCAGATATGATAAAATATTTATTTCACATATATATATATATATATATTATACGTATAATCTTTGCTAATGTATGTATGTATACATATGTATATATACATATATATAAAATACTATACATTTATAAAATTGAAAAAAAGGTTTAACTAAAGAAGAATATACTTTTTTTAATTTCAGCCATATATGATAAATACAAAATTAATTATTTTATAAATTAATATAATACAATTGCACATATTGAATATAGTTATCTTTATTTTACACTTTACACCATAATGACACAAATAATGAATGCATGTATTTGCAACACTATTTACAACAGTATATGTATTTGTGTATATACAGGGTGGGCTATTTTAATCCATCCAGTCGAATATTTCGAAAACCTAGCTCGGGAAAGAAAAATTTTTCAGACAAAAGTTGTTTGGTTTCGAGGGGACCATAAGATGGTACCATTGGTTTGACCTTGAAGAATTATTTGAAAGTCACATGAAAGTCACCTCAATTTTTTTAAATGGCATTCCCTATTTTTTATTGCATATTCTTGTAGCTTATCTCGAGACCTTTCCAAAACACTATAAATAAATGTTTTTTTATTAAATATTTTCCGAGTTATAAGGCTTGAAATAATTTCTTAATTTTACATAAACTATAAAATATCTCGTAAAATATTCACTTTTCGATGACCTTACCTCAATACTTTTATGCACAGAATAATGAGAGGAATCAATTGGTGTAAAGAAAACACATAGTTGTTTTTAAGAAAATATATGTAATTGTTAATTACAAATTGCACATTTTTTCTTAAAAACAACTATGTGTTTTTTTTACACCAATTGATTTCTCTCATTATTCTGTGCATAAAAGTATTGAGGTAAGATCATCGAAAAGTGAATATTTTACGAGATATTTTATAGTTTATGTAAAATTAAGAAATTATTTCAAGCCTTATAACTCGAAAAATATTTAACGAAAAAACATTTATTTATAGTGTTTTGGAAAGGTCTCGAGATAAGCTACAAGAATATGCAATAAAAAATAGGGGATGCCATTTAAAAAAATTGAGGTGATTTTCATGTGACTTTCAAATAATTCTTCAAGATCAAACCAATGGTACTATCTTATGGTCCCCTCAAAACCAAATAACTTTTGTCTGAAAAATTTTTCTCTCCCGGGCTTGGTTTTCAAAATATTCGACTGAATGGATTAAAATGGCCCACCATGTATATGGGTTCATATGATGTAAAATAAAGATAATTATGTGTAATATATAATGTAATTGTTTGTATATCTGAAACAATTTATTTGTATTTATTATATAAAAATAAAAATAAGTATATAACATTAGATATACAATGTTATTTACACATAATTATCAAATTAAATAATAAAATATTTTGTTTACATTTATTGCACACATTTCGCATGACAATTCGTCTCGCACATGGCTTTGTATGACAACAATATTAGTCGAACAAAGAAATGTCAATAAATTATGTGACATATACACATATGTATAAAACGTGCAAATAAAATGTGCAAATAAAACAAAAAGAAACGTATAATGCCAGTACACGTAGTTAGATCGCCCCTGGCTTTATATATAAAATATGTAATATAAAGTATATTTATATTAATATAAAATATTTTTTCAAATATTTTATATATAGAATGGGCCCCATCCGTCGCTCATTCTCGTAAGACGCAACCATATATTACCGTCTTTCCGATTTGTATTTTATATATAGAATGGTCCCCATCCATCGCCCATTCTCGTAAGACGCAACCAATAATATTTTCGTCTTTCCGATTTGCACACCAAGTGTATAAATAATATAGCATTATGCAAATAAAGAATGCATCGAATATTATTATACAAATACTAATTTATTATGATGTGACATTTATTGTGAAGGGAACGGTAATAGCTTGTTACTTTCAATTATATTCATAAAATGACGTCTCATGCGCTTTACGTCATTAGAATATTTCTCCTCACAAGGATTTCTTCCTAAAACTACAGATGTAGCAAAAGCAGCTGCATAAATTCCGCAACATATGCTATCTGGTTGTACTTGGACTTTTTCAAATATTATATCGCTTACGTTTATTCTTGGATAACGTTTGCAAATATAATCTTTTTCTTTCTTTGCCAATTTTTTGTACGTACAGCCAGGTAAGTTATCATATACATGCAGTTTGAACCCATCACAGAAAATGCATCGCCAGTGATCGGTACAGTTACCTCCAATTATTTGTCAACTGTGGTCACTATCACTGGCTGTTATTAGATCCGGAAACTCTAAATACAGAACGCTGTGTTTCGAAACAAGAAGTTTCTTTAACAACACGCAAGAATCTATCTAACGATTCATCATTCAGTTTGCTCTGTACAGGCAGAACATTCTTTCTCACCGAAGAAAGAGGAGCAATTGTATCATCTAAAACTTTTTTACATTTTGCTATTTCATCTTTAGTCAGATTTCGTTTAGTCTTTGAATAACTGATTAACAAGGAAGGTGTCGGAAGTGTCCCCCTCCGATTTTGATGAGCTTCTAATATGTTGTTCTCTAGATCAAAATAGGGGACATGTTTTTTTTTATACGTTCCCATACGGCCTTTTAGGGGGTGAAACACCCCTTTGAAAAAAATCGATTTTTCTCTTTCGGAGCGAATATCTTCGAAACTAAAAAAGATAGAACAAAAATTTAAACTGGGTATTAAATGGCTTGATAAGTACTATAAAATAATGTAAAAAAATTTTTTTTTTTTTTTATTTTTCAAAAAACCTTACTCCTTTAACTTTTTTTTCAAAATTTTGAATTTTTGTTTTTACCAAATTAAAGGTTATTTTTTTACGAATTCATCCATGTATATTAAAGTTATGTTGCGTAATATCATTTTCGAGAATTAATTATAAATGCCTCCGTACATACGCTATTTGTGTCGGTCCATGCGCTCGACTCTTCGCACAACGCGTTTTCCTGTAATCAAAAGATGACGAATACACTTGGAGGACATATCCACATATCACGAAAGTTTTCATCACATATAGCTTGAGCACTTATATAAAACTTAAAACAAGTTTAAAGGTCTGTAAGACGAATAATTTTATCGTTGGAGGAAATATAACATGCCGTCGCTTTGCGAGCATCAGTTTAATACGTAACATCGTACGTTTTATCGTGTACCCTTAATTAAATTGTGTGAAATATTAACCGCGGTTTTATATAAGACGGATTGACATATTACAATTACGCCTTACTGCAAACACTCACTTCTTCCACGCGATCCTTTTATTTTTATCATTATTTTCTTAAATCATATATATTTTATGTTCAATTTCATGTATGCTTTTTATTATTTAATTAATTTTATAAGTACAATTAAGAAACTATAACATAATTACAATTAATGAAATTACATATAACAATTGTGTAACAATATAATATTACAATAAAGTTAATAATAATATAAATATTTAATATAAGTATTTAATATTTATATTATTAAGGGTCAAATTTATAACACATATGATGGTTATGAAAGAAATGTTGTATACAAAGAGACTTTTTACACCATGCGCAAGTAATTATAGCAATGCCACCGCAAACATCGCATGTCGGTTTAACATTCTTCTTAAAGCAAAAATCAACTGGCGTTTCAAATTGTGCTGATCTCTCTTCTATATAACCGCTTTTATACCATGCATATTTAAATAAATCTCTAAATCTTGGTGATGAAAATTGGAAATGTGTTAATGATTGTAATTTTAAAATAGCATCTCGTGATTGAAGTTTAACTTCTAAATCTAGAAGCATGACAATGTCTGAAAAGTATTTTATAAAATTTTTCCATAAACGAAAACCGTATACATCTAATGGTTGTCTTTGACCCGTTGTCCCTGCTGGTATAGTTAGAAAAACAGAATCTTCTGCAGATTCTGGTTTACTTCTTGCAATTACGTCTGGGCAATGTCCAGTCCAAGAATCCAATAATAAAACTGATTTAGGACCAACGTTTGGAAAATAAACTTCTTTTAACCAAATCTCAAAATTATGTGATGTTAATTTTCCAGATTTTGAGGCCATAGCAAAAATATTCTTCTCTCTAAACATTATTTCTTGTACTCTTGGGCCGAATGATCTAGTAGGTTCTTTTAAAACAATAAAAAGAGGTGATAATAATCTACCATCGGCTGAAATTGTTGGCTGTATAGTATAGCTATGTGTAGTTGCCGATATTGATTGCGCTGTGCACTCTACTTTTTTTGTACCTTCAATTGCTAAAGAACGACCACTATGTAATTCTAATTGAAAACCGCTTTAGTCTGAATTATAAATATTTTCAATTCTATAACGCATAATATGATATTTAACATTTTCGATGAACCTATTGCCTTCTGCTTCCAGATAATCTTTTGATTGTATAGTTTTTTTTGTAATAAATTTTGTGACTTTTCGGGAAACAATATTATGTGCCATTTTAAATCTATTTACCCATGATTTTGACGCTGTAAATCCTGGTATATTAATTTCCTGCTGCGCTTTGAGGGCCTATCGAACAATATCAATGCCGTGAATTATTATTGTTTTTTCAAGAGTTTCTTTGATTTTATTTAATGTGCATGATGAAATTTCTTTCAACTTCTGCAATTTAAATCCACCTTTTGTTCACTTGCTCTTCCTATCTTCGTAATTGGCGTAGCGATGTAACTTTCCGAAATCGATGTTTCACAGTCCCAAGCGATTTTGTCCTATCTGAATCAACAGGTTTCCAAAACTCAGCACTTCTTTTGTATTCAATTGGAATATTATTATTTATACATACCATTTCCTTCACATATACATTGTTTCTTCGTCTTCATTCCTTCTTCATCTGTTATTGCTTGTGTTTTTGATAGGTCAAAGGAATTTTCAAAATCAAGAGAATCTTCTTCTTCAATCTTAAATTTCTCCTCGTACATTTGTTGCAGCATATTTTCTATTTCCTGTTGCACTTCTTTTTCTTCATTAATAAAAGGAGTTTGTGGCATATTAAAAGTAGTGGCAGTAAACAGCAACATTATTACGTTTCTTGGATTGAATCGCATTTTGCCTTAAAAAATATGAATAATAAATATATAGATATACACATATATGTTCAACGTACAGATAGTAATTATGTATATTAAAAAATAGTAAAATGTTTTATTATACTTGTTATATTTATAATAATAAATACATACCTATAAAACTGCAACGATTAATAGTTCACACAATTTAATTAAGAGTACACGATAAAATGTACGATGTTATGTGTGTACAATGTTATTAAACTAATGCTCTAAATGCAAAGCGACGGCATTTTATACTTCCTCCAACGATAAAATTATTCGTCTTACAGACCTCTAAACTTGTTTTATATAAGTGCTCAAGCTATATTTGATGAAAACTTTCGTGATTATATATGGATATGTCCTCCAAGTGTATTCGTCATCTTTTGATTACAGGAAAACGCATTGCGCGAAGAATCGAGCGCATGGACCGACACAAATAGCGTATGTACGGAGGCATTCATAATTAATTCTCGAAAATGATATTACGCAACATAACTTTAATATACATGGATGAATTCGTAAAAAAATAACCTTTAATGTGGTAAAAACAAAAATTCAAAATTTAAAAAAAAAGTTAAAGGGGTAAGACTTTTTGAAAAATAAAAAAAAATAAAAAATTTTTTTACGTATTTTATAATACTCATCAAGCCATTTGATACCCAATTTGAATTTTTGTTCTATCTTTTTTAGTTTCGAAGATATTCGTTCCGAAAGAGAAAAACCGATTTTTTTCAAAGGGGTGTTTCACCCCCTAAAAGGCCGTATGGGAACGTATAAAAAAAAATGTGTCCCCTATTTTGATATAGAGAACAACATATTAGAAGCTCATCAAAATCGGAGGGGGACACTTCCGACACCTTCCTTGTAAGATGCAATCGCTATCTTGCTCTGTATCCGAAACAGCAGCAATGTTCACCATCTCTGTTTG
Source organism: Crematogaster levior (assembly GCA_901521435.1). Lineage (NCBI taxonomy): Eukaryota > Metazoa > Arthropoda > Insecta > Hymenoptera > Formicidae > Crematogaster > Crematogaster levior. The sequence goes on along the minus strand of CABEGB010001283.1, from coordinate 49,629 downwards.
CACAACGTTTACTTTTGATCGTTTATTTTCTTGCTTGATATCTATGTTATCTACATTATTTTGTTGCGCAATTCGTTTGTGGATAACTTTTCTTTTAGATGCTTTTTTTGAGCATCTGTTGTGTATTGTGGATTTCTAATAAGCATATGCCTGTTATGACGACTATCCAAGATTTCTGGAAGCATACAGTCATAATAAAAACGTTTTAGAAAAGGCAGCATTTGATTTTCCCAAAAAACATTGTCTCTATTGACTACCACAATTTGTAAACTTTTGGGAGTCCATACAGCGAATATACAATAATTTCGCTGCGTTATGTTCAACTGCTCTTGAACTTGATAAAAGTATCGATGATTTCGATTCATTTTATCATTATTTTTTCTATCAAATATGCCTTTCAGTAAAGGCAAATTTTGTACAGCCTCGTCAGCTGTTAAATTCTCTGCTGATAGAGGACATTTTCTCCACCAGACCATCTTCATCGATAAGTCCATCGGGAGAAGCACCCAAGAATGGATTTTTATCATCGATGAACAATCCACATGGTTCAATATTTTTATTTAATTTTATAGCCAACTCTTTTTTAGCGACTTTCTCCCTATCACGACCATATTTCATGGCTGCTGTGTCAATTTGTGGAGGATATAAAATGCTTTTTACGGTCGCAGCACAAGACGTTGTTGGTCTCATGCGACATACATTTCCAAAATTGGACGCTGTTAGCATTTCACGTCTATATGAATGCCATAGTTCACATTCATTTTGGTCTCTTGTTTCTCGTTCAATTTTTTCCCTGTTTTCTGCGTTTTCTGACAACTTTTCTATATGATTTATTTCTAGTTGTTCGTATACGTCAGGTGGAAGATCTGGCTTTTGTGATTGTGGGCCATAATGACAATCTGTTCCTGCCTCTCGTTTAAATTTTTTAGATCTGCCATCCTCTTCTCGAGATTTTTTGGTTCTTGCAACCTTTATTTGTCGTCGTTTCTTTAAATTTGCGACAGTCGGAGGGACATCCTTACACATGCTTTCATGTACTTGCGTAAGCACTTGTTGAGTATTATACTGCACAACAGCTCCCGCAATTCTAGCATTGTAAGAACCTCGCTGGCCAAAATTAAGGCGCTTTCCACCTATTTCTTTGCAGATTATCGAATTGAACGCTTCTGCAGGATTGTTTGTCAAATTTAACAGCAAGCTATCGGAATAAGCACTCAAATGCTTGACAGCACTTTCAATTTTGTCATATAAACCATGCAATTTTAAATACGGCACATAATTTTATACTTTTTCTTCACATGTACGGCCGCGTTCTTTACATCTTTTATGCTCACCAAAAATATGGCTAGGAATATTTAAAATATCTTTTTGTAATTCCGTAGCTTTTTCATGGTGAGGTACTTTTTCCTCTTTTCGTAGAGCAGCTGCTTCCAGCACTTCTTTTCGTATTTTTAAAATGTTGCTTTTTACAACATTTCGTAGCTGTACAAAGACACGTTTTCTGTGCTGTTTTGGCTGAATTGTCCCTGCAACGACTTTCAACTTTTTGCACAAGTTGCGAAGCAAATGATTTGTGCATTCTACTTTTTTTACAGTCACCATTTGATCGCGATACGGTGCGTTATTTAGTATAGCCTGATATACACTGCTGTCGCCATCAGCAATAATTGTTTTATATATCAAGCCATGCATTTCAAGGCTATTTTTAAAGCCTTCTACAATGGCGTCGCTTTCCATACTTGTAGAGCTAGCATTGCGGTTAAAATTTTTATAACATTTGTGACTGCGTGGCTCGAGTCCATTTCGCTCCGCTCTATCACACACTGTACAACATTTGTTGCGGATACCAACAAACAGAACTTTTTTTGTGTGGTAACCAATTATGGCACCAACACCGGAAAGTGAATCGTAAGCGTTGCCGTATGACCTCTTCATCCAACTACCATCAACTACAACGGTTATATATGGAATGCCATTTATCGTTTCATTCCTCTCGAGGGCGAGTTATTTTTCTATTTCACCTGCCATTTTCATACTTTCCATGGCTGTTTTCTGAAAATCATCAACTAGATTTTCGCGATGATTTATATAAGTCTTTTCAGACATGCAAGGAATATTTACACCTGCACAAAACTCTTCTAGTTGGGCATAACCATTTCCAACTGTTATAGTTGTAGCTACAGCAGCTTGGTTCAGATCCAACTTTTCAGGGTCTATGGGTTCTGACCATATGTTGTCTTCATAGTTGCACATTTGGCATTTAAAGAAGATCTGCGTCTTTAACCCATGGCAACGAGAATTTATGAGCTTCCAATCTTTAAATTGGCACTCTATTCCTCGCGCATGGTTATTAAATGTTCTGTGGATCTCATTCCACATAAAAGATATATCGACAATGCGACGACCTTCCACCATACTTTCTTGGATACTATTTGTATCCGGAAGACTCTTTTCGACAACAAAATTATCATTGTCATCTTCGCATAATTCGTCAATGCGATGGCCTTCAGGCATGCTTTCCTGGATACGGTTTGTATCCAGAGGGCCAATTTCGATAATAGAACCTCAAAAAATCATAAATGAAAAGGTCAAGCCATGTTCAAAAATAGACCTTCAAAAATGTAAATTTTTGCAAATTTAAATGATTATCTAATAATATAACCATGAAAAGTAACTGATATATTATGCAAGGCGCCAGTTCAAAGTGAACATACATAAAGTATATATTATCTAAATTAATTAATAAAATAAATAATATAATAAATTTAATAATATATTACCACGAAAAATGACTGATATGTTATTCAAGGTGCAAATTCAAAATGAACATACATACTTAAGGTGTATATATTATAAGTAAAATTGATTAAAATTTGACTCTAAGTGAAAGTACATAAGTGATATGTTATTCTAGTGCACAAAATATAAAAGTCGTTTATTGAAGTTTGATTTGAAATTTATACAATCTTGGACAATGAAAAATAGTTGTTTTCATAATTCCAGAGTACTAATTTGTTAATGACTCGGAAAAAGAACATGGCGGCCAGTGTTTTGATAACAGTGTTTTGATAATGATTAATTTAAATATTAGCATTCTCTCTCTCCCTCTCTCTCTCTCCCGCCCTCCCCCCCCTCTCTCTCTCTCTCTCTCTCTGGGTAGGGTGACATATGTGATTGATATTTAACAGTACTACTAACTTATTGAATAGTTAGAGGCAAGTTGTGTCGGATAAATCGGAATGTAAGTATTATTATTCCTAAGTGGATACTGAGAAACGCATCGAAGTTTTTTGAGAGCAGGCCGCCATGTTCTTTTTCCGAGTCATTAACAAATTAGTACTCTGGAATTACAAAAACAACTATTTTTCATTGTCCAAGATTGTATAAATTTCAAATCAAACTTCAATAAACGACTTTTATATTTTGTGCACTAGAATAACATATCACTTATGTACTTTCACTTAGAGTCAAATTTTAATCAATTTTACTTATAATATATACACCTTAAGTATGTATGTTCATTTTGAATTTGCACCTTGAATAACATATCAGTCATTTTTCGTGGTAATATATTATTAAATTTATTATATTATTTATTTTATTAATTAATTTAGATAATATATACTTTATGTATGTTCACTTTGAACTGGCGCCTTGCATAATATATCAGTTACTTTTCATGGTTATATTATTAGATAATCATTTAAATTTGCAAAAATTTACATTTTTGAGGGTCTATTTTTGAACATGGCTTGACCTTTTCATTTATGATTTTTTGAGGATATCACCTACTTTTTAGAGTACAGATATATGAATCAATTAGTGCAAAAAAAAACACAAAGTTTAAAAAATGTTATGTTATTTGCAATATGCAATTGCGTATTTTTTTTTTTAAATAGCTATATTCTTTGCACCAATAGTTTTGTCTTATTATTTTGTGCATAAAAGTTAGGATAAGATCTACCAAAAACTGAATATTTTACGAAATAACTTTATTATAGTGTTTTGAGAAGCTCTTAACACCAGCTATTAGATTCTAAAATAAAAAATAGAGTGTTCCATTTAAAAATATCGATGTGATCTTGATCTAACTTTAGGGACGCCACCCAATATTAAACGGATGAGAACAGTGAATAAATCCTTCTAAACCCTTTCTAAACCCTTTCGTCTGAAACATTCTCTTCTAAAATACAACTTTTATGAAATATTCGGGTATATCCACACTTTTGTCCCATCCTGTGTATGTATCTAAGCGTGTCGATGACATTATAATATAGATGTGTCTGCTTTTATTGTTATTGTTATTCGAGTTATTGTACTCAATACCTTATTGACAAAATTGTATATATGTATTTCAGAAAACAAAATATGTCATTAGATCAAAAAATTTTTCTGATACTATTGCGTTATTTAAAAAAATACGTTGTTTTTGGATTAAGCTTTCTATATAATGGTATTAAAAGTGTTGTTGATCAAAGTTATCGTTACCCATCAAAAGTTTATTTTGTTATTGCAATGAATAATGTGATTGAAAAATGATATTTGAAATATTTTTTGACCCTGTAATATATTTTGTTTCTTGAAATGCATATGCAATTTCGTCCATTAAATATCTAAGCAAAAATATTAATCTAATATTAAAATCATGTAAAAGATACAAATAACTGAACTGTTAAATAATCTGCATACTATTATTAAAACAAACACTTTGTAGGCAGAATTGTATTAGTTTTCTTGATTTGAAGAATACTGTCATTAATAAATTATCGGTTTCTTATGGGGTTAATTTACCACTTATTAAAAATTTTCAAAAACTACCGCTTAGGGGTGAAATTCAATATCTCAAAAACGGTACATCGCAAAAGTATGGGACCTATGTCGTTAACATTTCTTTAATTAACATTTCTTATGGGGTTAATTTACGGGTTCTTGTAAGACACTTGTGTGCGAAAATCTCCATATACTTCTTTTTATATACGCTTCTGTTACATTTCTGTATTTTAGTTACAGTATTTCCCTATTATTATTCCGCGTGTAATTTACGTAGTTTATCAATAGAGTCAATTTTTAGTAAAGTCGATGCACGAAATGATTACTAGAACCACTAATGTATCATTAATAGTTTGAATTAGTAAAACTGAAATTACATGTAACGTATGTAACACAATATATCGATTAAGTTATAAAATTTCAATAAATAACATAATTTATTAAAATGCTAATATTCTTTCATCAATATATTCAAATAATTATTTTTACATTATATAGTTGTACGTAGTTATATACTTATACTTATATTATTTTTATCGTTGAAGTGATGACCTAATTTCAAATAGATTTTTATTCCGTTTTAATTTTGACACTGACACAGTCACTCGCTAACTGTCTTTATTTCTCCGAGATGTTTAACCGTTTGTATGTCAAAAATACAATAATATTGAAAATAAAGAATGAGCTCCTCCATCAGCTATTCTTGTGAGCACGCAACCATATATTTTATTCGTCTCTCCGATTTTAACACGATCATTACGTCTGGTGTAAACTACATCTGGTATAAAATATTTTTAAATATATAACTAATACACAAATTAATCGTCTCTGGGATATCTTTTATAAGCAGAGCACTCCAAATTTCTTTAATTGGGCGCCTAAAGCAAGCCCGATTTCAGCGCTATTGCAACTATCGTATTTTTGTTTGGGCACGCAATAGATCCAAAAATAATTTTTCTAATTGGACGTCTAGCACAAGCTAGATTAAATTAAATTTCACGTCTAAGGGGTGGTTTTTGAAAATTTTTAATAAATGGTAAATACACCAGAAAGGGTGTAAGAGAGTGAGAGGGGGTGAAAGATGATGAAAAAGTGCGAAATAGAGCGAAAAAGACGAAAAAATTGAGAAGGGGAGGGGAGAGGGGGGGGAAGGGAGGGGAGAAAGGGGAGGGGAGGGGGAGTGGGTGAGTGGAAGTTGGGAGAGGTGTTAGTGAAAGGTAAGAGAGAAGAGAAGTACATATGAAAAAATAATTTTTCTAATTGGACGTCTAGCACAAGCTAGATTAAATTAAATTTCACGTCTAAGGAGTGGTTTTTGAAAATTTTTAATAAATGGTAAATACACCAGAAAGGGTGTGAGAGAGTGAGAGGGGGTGAAAGATGATGAAAAAGTGCGAAATAGAGCGAAAAAGACGAAAAAATTGAGAAGGGGAGGGGAGAGGGGGGAGGGGAAGGGAGGGGAGAAAGGGGAGGGGAGGGGGGAGTGGGTGAGTGGAAGTTGGGGGAGGTATGAGTGAAAGGTAAGAGAGAAGAGAAGTACATATGATTGCGGACAGAGAAGAAGAAGAAGAAGACGTTACTTCATTTTTCGTGAAAAACATCACTTTTTGACCGTTTATATGTCCAGAACGGCTTGACCGATTTTTTTCTTTTTTGGCTTAACTTACTCGTGGCGATACCACCTTTCGGAATATGCTACAGGCATTTCAAAATTTTTTATATTTTAATAGTTCTACACCCCCAAAAAGTCGACTTTAAGGGTGCGGGATAAGAGACTTGTAGCGTCTACTTGTAGTTTCTATTTTTGAACATGGCCGCTACCGCGTCTCCTGATCTTTGTAAAGTTCAAAATTATACATACTTCTATTAGATTCCAGACACTGCATTTGGATATTAGCTTTTGAATCCATCGTATCGGAAAATTCTGCCGATTTCTCTAAATCGATGGATTCATTGTTAATATTCATGTTTTTGGAATATTTTTTAAGCTGTTTCTCTCTTTTTTGTTGTCGCCTGTAAAGAAAAATTATTAGTAATTGTACAATATTATAATACATGCATTAAAAAACATTATTCTTGAAAAAATAAAATCTCTGAAAAAGTATAGTTTTTTCTAAATTTTTATTTTTATATTACTACAAATAAATTATTGTATATAATTAATGATGACAAAATAAATGCTAACCAGAGCGAACATGCCAACCGTATCTAGTCAAATAATTTTGTAAATAACCAGTATATGAATAAATCGTGTCTGGATTTTGTTTTTACAACCAGCGCACGAATAGATCGTGTCTGGATTTTGTTTTTACAACCAGCACACGAATAGATTTTGTCTGGATTTTGATTTTACAACTAGCACACGAATAAATCTTGTCTGGATTTTGTTTTTACAACCAGCGCACGAATAGATCGTGTCTGGATTTTGTTTTTACAACTAGCACACGAATAAATCTTGTCTGGGTTTTGTTTTTACAACTAGCACACGAATAAATCTTGTCTGGATTTTGTTTTTACAATCAGCGCACGAATAGATCGTGTCTGGATTTTGTTTTTACAACCAGCGCACGAATAGATTGTGTCTGGATTTTGTTTTTACAACTAGCACACGAATAAATCTTGTCTGGATTTTGTTTTTACAACCAGCGCGGATAGATCGTGTCTGGATTTTGTTTTTACAACCAGAACGCACATGCCGTTTCTACTATTACTACTACTACACTACTACTACTACTACTATTACTATTACTACTACTATTATTGTTACTGCTACTATTGTTGTATAATTGTATTACATGAAGAAGAAACATTTTTTATAAACTACTTTTTTAATTTTCAGAGATTTTATTTTTTCAAGTTAGGCAAAAAAAGAATTTATGCATTTGTGACTATGCATTACAAATCAATATTTAAAACTTTATTTCATTTTGATATTTACCATTTGAATTTCAATATTGAATACAATTGTTTATAAAAAATTTAATTTTAATAAAATGTATAAATCATTCTTCATAATATCTATAAATTTAAAAATATAAAATTATATATTATATATAAAACTTTATATTTTAATATTACTCAAAATTTCATATATGCATTGTATGAAATGTTTAGTAATATTAAAAATAGCAAAACTTGTAGAACAAAATTATTTTAAAATTGAAAGAGTAAGAAAGACTTTTATATTAGCAAAAGATTATCATTTTTGAAACAATGTCTTGAAATATGTAGGATGTTCGACACTTATTTGTATCCCTTCAGTCATCTAATATTATTTTTATAAAATCAAAATTATTACAATAACCTACATTCATCAGACATTAATTTTATTACATTGTTATGTACTTTCGAATTGAAAAATATGTGTGTTCTATATTCTCACTGCGTCGTCATTTTCTCATGATCATTATTGGATATGTAATTGTATTTGTCCATGGTACAATTTTGTTGACAAATGAGATAATGTATATTCTATTAAACGTTTCAGTCTTTCTTTTAGACCAAATATAAACATTCTAAACTAACCAACTAGATAGAGAGTGAAAATTGAGCTTATTTTACATTATTTATTTATACAGTATAAACATTGCAACTCACTCACTCACTTGTTTTAAAAAGTTTATGGACTTTAAGAAATTCAATAGTTACATCACCTTTTTTGTCAACAACATTGTTCTAGGAAACATTCAATTTCATATTTTACTAACTACCTTGAGGAAGTAACGACGTAAAAAGAGCATAGACAAATACAAACATAGAAACACAATATTTCAATTGAAAATTACATTACAATGTAGTGAATAATTTTGTGATAATATTAGTGACTGAAAAAGAAAACAAATAAGAAAGTGTTGAAACATATTACATTTAATTTCTAAACAAGTATAAATATTATTTCAAATAATAACCTTTTGTACGTAAAGATTTCCTTTACTTCTTTGTACAAGTTTTGCTATTATTTTTTAATATTTTACTAATATTTTAAATTCATTTTTTATATACAGAGTGTCTTATGAAGTTGCTTGACTAATCAGCTGTCATTTTCGAATTCATGCAGTTATTGAAAAAAAAATTGCGTAGAAAAAATTGTTTTCTATAAGTAAAATGTGTGTGTATAAATAAAATATAACTAAATGTTTCTATATCTGGTTATTTTATTGATAAAAAATGATGGAATATATAATATAATAATCAAATAGCTAATGATAAAAAGTGACTGATTAATAACAGCAAAGATTGTCAGCAATATCAAAAACATATTAGAAAAAGTTCTTACAAATTTTAATTAAAGAATTGTTCGTTGTACAAATTCAGATGATGGTGGGCATATTCGAAAATATTTCATGTCTACATTATTTAATTATTAGCTATTATTTTTCATCATTTTTTGTTAATACAATTAAATGGTATAGAAATGTTTTGTGAAATTATAGTTATATTCATTAAAAACTGTGGGTTCTACTTTTCAACACAATTTTTATTTTTTTAAAAACTTTATGCATTCGAAAATGACAGAATTTCAGCAACTTTTCACAAGACACTTTGTATTTTATGGATACAATTTTCCATACACTGAGAAAAAAGTGATATTTGCAACTCTAATAGCATAGTGAAATAATTATAGTTGGGATTCTTTTTTTTGTAGTTATTATTTTTTTAATATTAGTCAAGATAACTTTGAACGTAAATAGTTCTGACAAGTAATGCAAAAAATTTATTAAAAATTTTAATTTAAATATAGTAAAATATCAAGTAACAATTGATACATTAAACATTTTTAAAATAATCACAATTATAATCTTACAAGGAGAGGTGACGTAGTGTCCGTTTCAGATTTTATCAGCCTTTTACAGTTTGTAAGGAGGACTGTTCTAAATATATTTCTAAAATATAAAGTGTAGATAGCCGTTTTAATAATTAATAATCGAAAATCGGAATGCTGTTATAAACCGTATGGTAATAGAAAAAGTTCAAAGCAGCATGTGGTGCCGTGGTAAGACATCTTCTTACCAAGGTACCGATCTCGGATTCGAATCTTACTAGGTTTTTTTAATTTAAAAATTATAATATTATGAAGTATAAAACAATATTATTTATTTAATTTGAGAACACAGAAAGATATAAAAAATAAAAGTTTAAATACAAAATTTAATACAAATATTTATTTTTCATACAATTACATATTTTGTTTATTTTCAATTTTTAGTCGACACATTTTAGAATGAAAATTATCATAGAAACGTGAGAAACAGGCATTTTCGACAAAAAGAACATTGAATAAGTATTGTCAAAATCAAAATATAAATACGGTAAATTGTCATTTATTCACTATTCGTAGAAAATGTCGTTATTTGCCTTGTTTATATGATAGATTTTATCCTAACATTGTAAAGGTAAAAATTGAAAACAAACAAAATATATAATTGTATGAAAAATAAATATTTTGTATTTAAACATTTATTTTTATCTTTCTTTGTTTTTAAATTTAATGACTAATATTATTTTATATTTTATATGATATTATATAATCTTTTTAAAAAGACAACCAGTAAGATTCGAACTCCAGATCGACACGTAGGTAAGATGTCTTATCACGGCACCACACGCCGCACAGTGGTCTGAAACGCCTGAAAAGCTGGCCAAAAGTCGAAAAAGATTCGGATATGATTGAAATTTGGTATATAAAGATTTTTGAGGTCACTGAATTTGAAATTGAGGTCAAAAGTCAAAAATTCAAAATGGCGGATCTAAAATGGCCGACTTATTTAATAAAAAGTTATTAGATTTTAATGTAAATTTGTATATAAGGATTTTTGGGATCGCTGAATTTGAAATTGAGGTCAAAAGTCAAAAATTCAAAATGGCGGATCTAAAATGGCCGACTTATTTAATAAAAAGTTATTAGATTTTAATGTAAATTTGTATATAAGGATTTTTGGGATCGCTGAATTTGAAATTGAGGGGGTAGGGGGTTGAATGGTGGTGGAAAGGGAAGTTAGGACCCTCCACTATGTATACCTGCCCTTAGGGTCGCCAGAAAGTGATCGGCCTTGAAGCAGGAAACAAGAAATTTTTACTCGGTCTTGTTCAATAAGTCAACTTTATTGACGTCGGGGACTGTTAAAACGGTCATACAGGGTTATAAAATATTATAAAATATTTTAAAAAATTTTTAAAACACTTTTCAGATTTTAAAATATTTTATAATATTTAAAAAAGCTGAAATTTACGCGCCTTTCTCTGTAGGCCATCCTATATATAAATTTTCTAAACACCAGGTATATACTATTGAAAATAAATAATATAATAGAGATGCCTTTCACGAGCAGTAAATAAACCAAAAATAATAGTTCAAAAATATACTATTGACATGGAGCAGGTATAAATTATTAAAGGTGCAGGTAAACCTGTCCCGACCCGACCCTTTGTGTTCCGTGCTAGCTGGCTCGCCGCACATGTGGTTCAGTAAAACTGGCAATACAACGAGAATCGCAAAAAATCGCAAACAAATCTTGTACATTTCGACACAAAACATCCTAAGCTACATATTCCACTATAGTACATCGCAGGATCTCCGGGGATCATAACTTTTTTGATCATTTACGAAAACTCTATATGTAAATTGAGAACTTTTGGAGGTTATTCTTTGACGTGACTTTTAATACATGCCGAGCATAAATTTATAGGGACAAAACATATAAACATATTCTACTTACCTTCATTAACATCCTCCATCAAACAAAATTGAAATTGAACACTTAAATCAAAAGTTACACACACTTTAAATGCAGTGAATATTTAGAAGCGGTTATGCGTGACGCGCGCTATTCCGACAACGGTAACTTTGAACTACTGTACCACCTCAGGTATAAAAGATAGCTTCCCCTCCTTTTGACATAATATGCAGTGATGCCCTCTATACACGATTCTATGGTACTGAACTCATAATTATGATTTTCATTTTTTTACTTTTGGCCAGCTTTTCAGGCGTTTCAGACCACTGTGCGCCGCTTAGAACTTTTCTTCTTACCGGACGGTTTATAACAATGCATTAACCAATTGTCGATTATTAATTATTATGAAACAATTAGCTATTTCTACATGTAATAAAAATATATTCAGAAAGATTCCCCTTACAAACTGTAAAAGGCTGATTACAATCTGGGACGGACATATCACACGACCTTTCCTTGTAAGTAAAAATAATCCAATTTGTGTCATTTTTGGTGTTATTTTAATCGTAAAAATTTCATTAACTCATTTAAAATTATTTTTAAATCGATAAAATGCAAAATAAAAGTTTTAGTTTTGATTATAGTCGATGTTTACATTTTATAGATAGGGGGACCTTCGATGCTGGAGAGTCGCCGAAAGCGAGAGTGAGAACGAGGAAGGAGCAAGCGAGATGACCGACATCAAACAGTTCCGGAGTCCCGCTCGCGAGCCTCCCTTTATTTCCAATCTTACGTATCGTATTTCATCGCAGCATAAAAGATAAAATTTTCACATTTGGTATTTTATCGGTTCGAAAATAATTCTAATGACTTACTGAGATTTTTACGATTAAAATAACACCAAACACGGTATAGATCGGATAATTTTTAATTAGATAAGTAATTAACATCTTGATTATAATCTAATTAAAAATTACCCGATCTATACCGTGTTTGGTGTCATTTTAATCGCAAAAGTCTCATTAATCCATTAAAATTATTTTTGGACTGATAAACTGCGAAATGTAAAAGTTTTATTTTCTATAGTAAAAAGAAATATGATACGAAAGATTGGAGATTAAGATAGGCTCGCGTCGAGACTTCGGAACTCTCTTTGATGTTGGCCATCTCGCTTGCTCTTTATTCGTTCTCGCTCTCGCTTTCCTCACGCTCCAGCGTCGAGGATTTTAAAGAGCTCGCTTATCTATGAAAAGTAAACATGGAATAAAATAAAACCTAGAACATTAATTTCGCATTTTATTGATTTGAAAATAATTTTAATGGATTAATGACATTTTCACGATTAAAATGACACCAAACATGACATAAATCGGATTACTTTTAATTAAATATGTATGGTTAATCTAGTTAAAAATTATCTGATTTATATCCCCAGTGAGAAATGACCATCAAATTGATATCGATCGATGCAATTTACATCAATTCGACGTTAATTCAATGTCGACTCGATTTCTTTGATAGATTTCTTCTCACTGGATCGTGTTCATTAGTGTGTGATTTTAATCGCAAATATCTTATTAATTCAATGAAATTATTTGAAGCCTATATATATATATATACAATATGTTTGATAATTCGAACGTCAACCGTAAAATGTATGTATGTATACAAATTTATAATGCGAAGATACGTCTGCGTTCTTCTAGCTAGCCGAGCGCCGGGCGCACACGTACACGGCTTTTTCCTTGTGTGCGCGCTACATCACGCACACGAGGAAAGAGCCGTGTACGTGTGCGCTTGGCGCTCGGCCAACTAGAAGAGCGCAGACATATCTTCCGTCTCCGTCTCTCCCTCTCGCTGACACGCTTGGCGATCGAGATCGAAAATTATATCTCTTGCAAGGAGACGGTCGAGCTTTCCACCTGGATTTTAGTTGAATATTATATATATTTTTATACATATTTTTATACTCTTCCTACTAATATATTCACTTTTTTTAAAACGTGAATAAATAATGGTATGAGTTATTGTACCATGTATTATATTAGTATTATATTAGTAGTAAGGGTATCAATATGTTACATAACTGATACCCTTCCGACTAATATAATACATGGTACAATAACTCGTACCATTATTTTCCTAGAAATAAAAATAAAGTCAGTACGTAATCTACCGATTCGATATACCTTTTTTTTTTCAAGGAGGAAACCTTTTATAGGTACCCCAGAGACCCTGGGGGGTCCCTGGGGTTATGTGGGACTCTCCCAGGAGGAAAACAAGTCCCCCTGGGCCTACCCACTAAAACCTCCCCGGGGTGCCATTCCTTAGCCCATAATGAGCAGTGGGTGGGCATCACCGGTGGTATTCTTCCACCCACCCCTCGGGCTGGTCGTCAGAGACGACCTCTTCCTGGGGGGAGAGGAAGACAGGACTTCCTCTCCCCCATTGTCTGTCCTACTGGGGAAGGCCCGACACCTTCCCCCACCCCTCCCGGGTGTTGATTGGGGGGGCCGTGGTGCCTCAGGGGCCCCAGCCCCTGGGACGACCACCCCACCGGGAGGGAGACTAAAATGGTTCTCTCTCCCGGCTAACTTTACCTGATAGGAGGAAGGATACAAAGGATCCCTCCCCCCGGGGGGGAGCTCCCTGTTTTTACTTAGAGCACTCAGACATGAGTGCCCCCCGGGAGTTCCCCCCGACCTCTCATCTCCTCACGCCCAACAAGTTGGGCGTGAGGGCTATAAGAAATGTGAGGAGGCCCCCTCAGTGTGCCAGGCAACCAACGTGTGGTTGACCGGCGGGAGGGAGGCCTCATCTCTACCAGAGATGCACGGGATTGTGTGTCCTCCCGTTAGAGGTGTTGACGGGGTCCCCCAGTTTGCTCTAGGGAGGACTCCGCCACTATCATGGGCGCATATGCGCAAGGCGGCGAGTGGGGATCCGTCTGATCCTCCTTAAAGTAGGGGGAGGGGGCGGACCTCCATCGCCGCCGTCTTCATCCTCAGAGGGGGAGGATGGAGGCACAACCTCCACCTCCCCTCTCCTAATGCGTTCGGCTGTCTCCTTCTGCGACATAACTTTGCCGCAGAAGGAGACGAACGCTGCCCATTTATCCTCTCCCTCCAAGATCTTGGGAATAATTCCCTGGAGGGAGAGGTTTGCGGTGCCGATCACATCGGTCAGGGCCCGGCGCTCCGTGTCCCAGGCAGGACAGTCCCTCAGCGTATGAAGCGCCGAGTCCCTGCCGGCCGCGCAGTGATGGCACCGCGTCGTGCGCTCTTTCCCGATGCGACGCAGGTAGGACCCGAAACATCCGTGGTCCGTTAACACCTGCGTCGCATGGAACGTCAGTCCGCGTCCGCGCCTATCTACCCACTCGGATAGATAGGGCCGGATGGCGTCGATGGTCCATTTGCCCGCCGAGGCGCTCCACAAGGAGGCTTCCCAAGCCTCCATTGCGCCTTGGCGGGCCCTTTTCCTTATCCTGGCCACGGTCCCTGGTGCTAAACGAGCCCGTCCCACGCCGCCCGGCTTCCTAGTGCGCCGATGAACCTCGGCGCACGCGTTGGCCGAAAAGACGACGGGGATCGAGCCCGCCAGGACTGTGGCTGCCGCGTACGACGTGGTGCAATACGCCCGAGCTGTGCGAATGGCCAGTCGCCGCTGCACACGCTGTAAGGCAGGTCTTATCTTGCGGCTGGCCGCCGCGGCCTCGGACCAGACCGGTGCTCCATACAGGAGCACCGATTGCGCCACGTTTGCGTACAGGCGGCGCACGCGGCCGCCTGGACCACCGACGTTCGACAGGAGGCGGCCTAAACTCACCGCCATCCTGTCTGCTTTGGGGGTCACTTTGTCAAAATGCTTGACGAACCCCCAAAGCCCATCCAAGGTGAGGCCTAAGTATTTCATGGTAGGCCCCACCTGGACGCGGACCTCCCCCACCCAAAGTTGGAGGGGGGGAGGCTGCCCCTTCTGCTTGCTGTAAAAGAAGACTGCTTCGGTCTTCGCAGGGGCAACCTCCAATCCCATACGGCGAATTGAGCGCACGACGGCGCGGACGGCATCATTTGCTCCGTCACGCGCCTCTTCCCATGTGCTCCCCCGGGACAGTACTAATGTGTCGTCTGCGTAACACAGCAGACGACTGCCCCAGGGGAGCGCCGTGCAGAGCACCCGGTCGTATGCGAGGTTCCATAGCAGGAGCCCTAACACAGACCCCTGCGGAACCCCGCAATAAGCCGGCCTACAGGATGCCAGCTCCAGTTTGTTGGTAAACTGGAGCTGCCTGTCGCGGAAGTAGTCCTCGATAATTTGGACTAAATACTGGGGGAAGCCATGATACTCCATGGCTTCCCCGATAACCTTCCAGGGGAGGGAGTTAAAGGCGTTGACAATATCTAAAGATACTGCCAACGCCACGTCTCCCTCTCCGGTAATTTGGTCCGAGAGAGCCTTAAGTGACATGATAGCGTCAGTCGTTGAGAGGCCCTCCCGGAAACCAAATTGGTCCCGACTAACGTCGGGACCATTCCGCGACAGGTGCTCGACGAGTCGGCCGGCAATAATTCTCTCAAAGAGTTTGCCGAACTCGTCGAGCAAGCAAATCGGCCTGTAGGCCGAGGCATCCGCAGGCTTCCCCTCCTTGTGGAGAAGCACTAGCCTCGCTTGTTTCCACAAGGAGGGGAAGGTGCCCGTCCTGAGGCAGGTGCTGAAAAGACGCCTCAGGCGGGCTCCTACTTCGCCAAGGACCAGGGCCCAGACTCTGCCAGGGACCCCGTCCGGGCCGGGGGCCTTACCTTTGGCCCCCAGTTTTTTCGCGGCCCGGACAAACTCTAGATCTGTGACCTCGAGTTCCGGGGACCAGGGGGGAGGCGGATCCTTTGGAGGGAGATTAACCTCCCTCCAGGGAAACAGGGCCTCCACTACCCTGTCCAGGAACTCGGGGTCGAGAGTCTGCGTCGTTGGGGGCGCCGCCGGACGTAATCGATTGATTGTAAGTTGACCTACAATCCGGTAGGGGCGCCCCCAGGGGTCCTGGTCGAGTTCTTCAATTAACTTTTCCCAGGCCCTGGCCTTGGCCGTACTAATGGCAGCCCGCAGCGAGTTCCGCGCGGCAAGAAACTCGCCGCGCGCCACAGCACGCTCTTCACCATCCGCCCCTCGCCGCCGGGTCCGGAGGAGGTTGCGACGCGCCATATTAGCCTGGCGCCTCAGGTCAGCGATCTCCTCCGACCACCAATACGCGGCCCGACGGGGGCGATTCGATATACCTACTTTCGAAGTAATAAGCGTGGTCGTGTTAGTAAGTCGAGCGGCTAGAACGCTGGAGATCTCGAGTTCGAAACCTTTCTTTTTTCTATTTTTTTTTTTATGTCTTTAAATAATTTATGTAATATACTAAATTAAATCTATATTAATCCTTAAAAAATATTTCTATCGGTTTTAGATCTACCGTTCAGAATTTAATGAAACTTGGCATATTGGTACATTATTATATTATAATTAACCAGTTAAATTTTTGGAGGCCTTCAGAGAACTGAAAAAAAGATATTAATATTATAAAATCATTGATTTTAACATTGGTCCTTATGGGAGATCGCAGATTTTATTTTATTTCACAAGATCGACCGTTCAGATTTTAATGAAAGTGATATCAACGAAAGAAAAAAATTTTCTGAACATTTTGGTTAATTAAAATCTGACCTTCAGAGCTTGTGATAAAAGTAATTAATAAATAATTAAGAAAAATATGCTATGTGACTGACATGTGGCAACGCTGCCAAAAGGTTCCGATGCGCGCGAAATTTAAACGTTCATCGAATACGGTATTTGGGGAAATCAGTGTTATACACAGTTTTTAGTACAAAACATATAACATAATCTTTATTAACACAGTTATATTATTATATAAAGTAACATGTTACACAATATATAGTATCACATAAATTAACTGTAATATTAAACATTTTTTAAGTATTTTTTTCCTTAATTTCAAAGTAATTAAAAATTTGACTTAGAATTTTTTTGGATTTTGTAACTTTCACGGCACCGTTTTCATCTTTCCCCAAAATTTGTTCTATACCTGCATATTTATTAATTTTATAAACATCTTCGAGCAATTTATATGTCACATTCGCTGCAGCCATTTTTTTTCTCATGCCTGTAGATACACAATCTTTCAATAAATTAAGTTCTTTCATTGCTGTAGGCAAATTTTCCGAAAATTTTATTCTACTGCATGCATCATCCCAAGTATAGAAAGAGTTAATTAAATCATCTGATGTAATGTTTAATTTTTTTAGAACTTTATCCAACATGACTACGTCATAAAGGGCGTCATGCGCTTTTTCATTACCGATCCCCAACTCTTTAGCAACGTTTTCTAATTTATTATCACCTTTTTTTGTTTTACCAGTCTTCTTTTTTATCATAGGCAGTGAATCGCAGTACCCTGTGATAATGGCATGGAAATGCTCTTTTAAAAAACATTTATCCAAAGCATTCATCAGGCGAGGATAGTCGAATGCACAATTGTGAGCTGTTAAAATACATCTTCGTTGAAACAAGCTTAAAAATTCATAAAGCCCAACTAATGCTTCTGATAAAGTCACAGTTACAACAGGTTTACCATGGAGTACAAGTTTACCATGAACTAACCGTAAACCGTGAACTTTACTTGCTTCTTCAGATATTGCTTGGGTCGGATTTATATAAACTGAAAATTCATACTGTTCGTATTTCGCTGCAATTTGGAGTATATCAGAGGTTTTAGAAAAGCTACCTGTCTCTAGATCAAACAATACAAAAATTGGTTCCGCATAATTTTGTATAATTGTAACAGGAAGGCTTTCATGAAGAGAATGACGTAGACCAATATTACTCTCATACATAGTACCCTCTTTAGCTTCATTAATATTTTTTAAAGCAGTTTTAGACTTCTTTAACGCAATACGTTTCATCTTGGCAGCTCGGGTCACAGAATTAGCGTATCTTCTTTTACTGGAAGAGTCAATTTTATCACAATATTTTGTAAGATGAACTCCAGATGACATGTTCAAATTTTCTTTCAAAAGAGTAACATATTTTTCTCCTAAATTTTTTTTAGTTATTGCACAAGCCACTCTTCCATCTCCCGCAGCTGATTTACTATATAGTCGACTTTTTGGGGCTTTACTCACAATCATAGCATTTAAGCTTTCATTTGGGTTACTGGAAGCTCCACTGACAAACTGACTAGACTTGAGTGCTAAATTGTCGAAAATATTTTTTAAGGCCTCGAATAAATTCTGATCTTTGAAACCATCACCAATATTAGTGTGTTTATAGTTTTCAGGGTTTGATTTGTAACTGCACCAATTCCCACAATCATTATGATGGTTAAAAGCATGATAAGGGATATTTTTAATTGCTTGTGCCATGTTACTTTCGTGACCTTTATTTTGTGACACGCAGTAGTTGAAACATTTTTTTAAGTATTGAATTGCCGTACTCGTAAGTTCTTTGAAACTCTTGCTAATTTTGTACAACTCGCTTACGACACCTTTTGATGTGTGATTTTTATCAGACTGTTTTAAAATTTCATGATCATTAGCTGCTCTCACGGCACAAATGGAGCTACTGTCATTGTCGGCTATAAATATTCCAACTTCAATGTTGCACGCACGTAAAATAGCATTGTCTTTGGTCAAAAGAACCGCCGCATGAGGCTCCATGGCCTTAGCACTGCCCACGAAGTTTAGGCGACAATCATGATCACTCGGCAAGTGACCTCGGTCACATTTACCGCATTTGCGATTTAATGTAATGTAAGCTATAACTTTTTTGGAAAAATATCCTATTAAAGCTGCAGTTCCAGATAAACTATCATACGTTCTTCCGGTACCTCTTGTGAACCATCCCATATCATAAGAAACTGCCACACGTACAACCTGATCATCTGAAATATTTCTATTTTCAATATCGGTTTTATTTAAGGAAGGGAACAGGAAATCTTCTTGGTTGTTAGATCTAAAATAGAAAGAAATATCTTATAGTCACGGATCTTTATTCTGCAAATTTTAAAATTTAAATATATTTGCTATAAATGCCAAAAAATTACAAAAAAATAAAAAAAAATAATTGATAATTATATCTTAAAATAATTAATAGTTCAAGTGTAAATCGTATAAATTATGCACAATTTTTCCTTAAAAATCTAAACAATAATCGTTGCATGATCAGTAGTTATCGATGTGGTTAATTACAATAAAAAAAAACTTATAAAAAATGTAATATTACTAAATATTTCTATCACAAGTTACTTCTTCAATTCAACACTACAACTTACAACATAGTTTTCAACTTCTCATAATTTTGAATAGTCAAACGTCGTTCTTCTTGAGCAGCAGCTAGACAACTATCCTGAGCTATACTTTCAATACCTTTAATAACTTCTTTTTCATGTGTTTTAAACGTATTCCAATTTATTGGCGGAATGTCCATTGTAGTTAATACCTTGTTTACATGCGTATTTCCCACTCCACCATTCATACAACCTAAAACAGATACATAAAATTAAGTTTTATGAATTGGACTAAAATTAATTACCATAAATATTTAATAGTTTGAAAATTATTATAATTAAAACTTTTTTAATGATACCTACCTATTACAACCTGAGTATTGGAGTCATAGTGACTGTTATCATTAGAGACTTCGTGGTGTTTATCAGTAGATGCTCCAGTTATTTTATTACACATTCTGCACTTTAAATATAAAATTGATGCCAGTCCAATACGTCTTTCGGTTACAAGATCAGTTAGTGATAATAAATATCCGCAGCAAAAACAAAACATGTTTTTACCGAGTGTTTTTAAGTGAACAATCCGACGACCATAATCCGGTGTATCAATATTTACGTTCGTTAAAAGGTTATGTGACGCAAACCTTCCACGTTTCTCCCTTAATTTATCTGCTAATTCTACTTGTTTCAAACATTTTTCATACTTTTTTTCTGTGACTCTTTTGCCTTTCCAAAAAAATATTTTTTTTTGGTGATTTAATACGTTTGATTCAGACATTTTATTAGTAAATAAACATTGCAATGTAAAGCCGATAACTTATTGAAAGATGCTTGCGCAATAGATTTTTGCGCATTATCTCATATGTTGAGTGAAACAGAGTTATTTCTATCTCTATTGTTTTTAGGCAGCGTTGCCAAATATAAATACTACAAAAGTCAAATTACCTTAAGCACACATTTGACTCTTGTGGTATCGATAGTACGTCCAGAGATGAGTTGGGAGATAGCGCATGCCATGTATTAAGTTTTTAGCGATTTCTCGCAACGCCCCCTGTTTATTCAGCTTATTTGGTACTAAAAAGCAATGTACATTAGCTTGACGGGTAAAACAGATTTTGTACGTATTATGACTTGCCGCAGCCCCCCCCCCCACCGTATATCTTGACTGTCTCGGTACTACGAAGCAAGGTCTATTCAATCTTGTCGGTAAAACAGAAATGATACTGTTTTAATGCTTTTAGCGAAAAGAATGACAGTTCAGCAAATACACAACATGAACAAAATAAAGGATATTTTTATACCTAATATTCTTAACCTTCTAGATGTACTGTTCCTTAATATTCTAAAACCTATAACTTAAACGGATCATGGAACACGGTATTAGGCAATAGTCATTGTTGTCGAATCCTGTGTGTTGTTCAAAAGAATAAAATCGCTGATTATCTGGAGGAATATCCATTTATTTGTCAAGAGTACGTGTACCCTTGATTGAATCAATAAACTTCTGTTACTGATTCGCGATTGAAACATATATTTCAATGAAATAATAAATAATTATATTCAAGTGAAATGCATATTCTTTTTAATTAAGACAATGTGTTTTTGTATTAGAGTTGAATGATGAAAAAATAATCATTTTTGTGTTTTGCATTATTTTATTGTTACAATTTTAACATTCTCTTTTGATATTCAAGTTCCTTGAGCTGTTATAAATTGAGGGCTACATGCAAGAAGGGGGTACGCACGGATTCCGCTGGAAAAATATTGTCCAAATGTCAAATTTTCAAAAGTGCTCTGATTGAAAATGTAAAAGCAGGTATTTGTAGAAAATTTTGAAACGCATCTTTTTTTCCTTGATCAAAAATTTTTAAATTTTATACTTTTTTAAATAAACGTCAAAAACGTCATTTTAATTTAATACGGAATTTCAATATATTTTCACTTCAACTCGCGGTAGTGAAATCACTTTTAAGAATTTGGCAAAGAACCAAATATCAAATTGATCGGAAGAGTTTTCCGCGTCTAATGCAAAAAGAAAATTTTCAAAATCTTAAAAATCAAAAAAGTTATGAATTTTTTTCTGCGAAGTACTGAAAAACGTGTTTTGATACGTTCAAGCTGTTCGTTTATCAAGCGAATTTGAAGCTATACGACAAAGTTCCACTGAGAAAGTTGTTCATTAGAGTTTATTAAAGTTTCCTGGACAATTTCATATTAATTGGATTAATACTTTTTGAACTGTACAGGATTTAAGTTGTTACGCGAACCGCGAACTTTATTTCATTGTTGCGATTTTGGGAAAAACTCTCGACGCCCGCGGCCCGCCTTTGTTCGCCAAGTTCCGCCAACGTGTATACGGCGCTCTCGATAACGCGCTTGCGGTAACAACTTAAAACCTGCACAGCTTCAAAACTATTAATCCAATTATCATAAAATTTTCCGATATGGTTCACTTGATACTTCTAAGGGCGATTTAATTTTATTTCTTTGGCAGTATTCAATTATTCATAACAATATTTACTTTTCTACCTTTTTTCTTCAAAGAACTTTTCTGCGCTTGTCTTTGTGCGTTACGTTGTCGCGTTTTCGCGAATAGTTTAACTCTAAACATAAATTCCAGAGCGTGTAATCGATGGTCATAGCACGAATTACTTTTATCCAACCATGATGGGATGGCCAGATTTAAACGAATTTCAGCCTCGCGTGTCAATTGTTTCATTAAGTTTTCCGATCTCCAATAATTTTCCCATATCTCGTCGAAAATCTTCAATTGTTCATAAATGATTGTCGAGAAAAGTTGTGTCGGTCTCGTCAATTTTGTAATTTCTGGAGCATCTTCGTCGAAATTTTTATATTCTCTTAATCGAATGTATAATTCATTTTCTTCGATATCTTCCATTGGAGTTTTCATTGTTATATTCATCGCCGACACTCATCGCAATTTATGAAACATTTATAAGCAACCTGCTAAAAAGGATACTGCATTTTGTTCATAAAATGATAACTTTTTCCAGGAGTCACTGGAGTTGTCGGCTTGTTTGCATTTTTTACTCGAACTTGCATCGTCCGTTTCTTGTCTCTCTGCATCGTCGGATGGCGTCAAAATTAAACGAATTTCAGCCTCGCGTGTCAATTGTTTCATTAAGTTTTCCGATGTCCAATAATTTTCCCATATCTCGTCGAAAATCTTCAATTGTTCATAAATGATTGTCGAGAAAAGTTGTGTCGGTCTCGTCAATTTTGTAATTTCTGGAGCATCTTCGTCGAAATTTTTATATTCTCTTAATCGAATTGAATATTTTCTGTTGACAATATTCGAGGGAGTTATCAAAAAGTATATGCCTCCACCCTTATAACTCCGACACTCATCGCAATTTATGAAACATTTATAAAAACGTATCCTGCTAAAAAGGATACTGCATTTTGTTCATAACAATAGTAACTTTTTCCAGGAGTCACCGTTGAGTTGTCGGCATTTTTGCATTTTTAACTCGAACTTGCATCGTCCGTTTCTTGTCTCTCTGCATCGTCGGTGGCGTCAAAATCTCCATCGTTCGTCATTCCGTCTAGTATCTTCGTGATTTCTTCAATCATTCTTGTCAATATTATCTACAATATCTTCATCCATAGTCATGGAACTTTTGCTCACAATTCTTTCACAAATTGTGCTTCAACGGCACTCGGTTCATTTAATAACATGTGAGCATACCTATTGAAACACAAACACGTGAACCGAACATAACAAAACTTGGCATACTGGTCGACAAAAGAATGATCAACACGATGCCGCCACGCTTAAATGTCTATCTAATGGACCCATTTCAAAGTTATAAGGGTGGAGGCATTACTTTTTGATAGCCCCTAGTATGTCTTAATGATAAACGAATCATTCTTGCGGTAGGATTTATAACATGACCACCTCTTTGGCGAAGTTTTGAAAATAAGTCTCCCTGCTCCAATAGTTTTTTCCTGGAAAAGAATCTTGATTACAAAGACCAGTCGCTAATTCAAAATTTGGGAACTCTTCTTTTATGTCATCATACATCTGCAGAATTGCATTGATTGAGTACGGTAAGCCTTGTAAACATGGAGCTTGGTTTTTCGTTTTTACATTCGTAGTCCAGTTAATTGACCAATTCACGAAGTTTTTTAGTGTCTTGTAAATTTCCGGATTTCTGCATGAGAGTGGTCGCTTTTGGGGATTATGGAATATTAATTTATAAGAATTAGCAGCATCGATTACTTTATCCATTTCTTCTATAAATGAAGCAGTTCTTTCCCATGTGCACGGTTTGCTCTCTTGAAGTCCGCTTTTAGGGTCTTTTCCAGCAAGTATTATTGCTTTTGCAAACCTTTTCCCGAGAAGCTGAAATGCTCTCTGAACGTTCATAACTTCCCAGTTATTTGGAGCCATGTGAATTTCGGTTATATGACTAAGTAATTGGCTGGAACTTTGTTTGTCGTACTGCCAAGCTTTGACAAGATCTTCAAAATTAGCAATTATATTACCTTCCTTCTCATATAAATATCTGTGAGTCCGTAGCTGCCCGACTAATCTCTTGATTAAGTGGGGGAAATCAAAGCAGCAGTAATAACGCCGTCCTTCGTATATAAAGTATGGTTGGTCTTTGGATGTTCCAAACGCAGTCCACATACATTTTTGATTCGGTCCTGCCTGGTCACAGGTAAGTATTCTCACATCAGCCCCACACTCTGACAATTTTGTTAAAGTGGACTTTACTAAAGATGCGATTTCATTCCCAGTAGTACTTTTATTTGTTAAGAAATATGCAATTGGTTGACTCCATGCATTTTTTGCATTTATACTGTCCAATGATAATACCAATGCATTCGTTGCTATCTCTTTTCTTCGCCCTAAAGGTCCTAAATCCACTAAGCCTTCGATAACATCGCAAAACTTGGAATACTCTTCTGAACTCTTTATGCTTAACTCATCCCATTTTAATCCACACAGTTTATCATCATCTGGCAATTGTTCTGCTCTAGTTTTTAATGCCGAAAAAATAGAGTCACTAAATCCGGGTTTAATGTCATATTTAGCAATCCACTTTCGAACTGTTGCTTCATGTGGTAATCGTAATCCAGCCTTTCTCAGGTGTCTGTAACATGACGCGGAATAATACATAAATCTTTTGGCAAGATCCTTTTCATTTTTATTGAATGAAATTTTTTTATCACGTAACTGTAATGTTACTATTGCACGAGATGTCGGATTTTTGCAGTTGTGTGAATCTAAAAATTCAGGAACGGACACTTTCTTCCTCTTCAACGAAGCAATCGTCTTCTTGTTCTTAGTTTCCTTTTCTTGGGATACTTTTTTCAATCGCATAAATTTCTTCATTATTACATCGTACGCCTTTTTAAAGTTTACATTTTCGTTTTTAATTGTAGCATATTCCGTTTTCATTCTACCGTGTTCTGCTTTTAATTTCTTTACTTCTGACAGGTCAAGGTCTTCGTTCAGATGCCGCTGCTCTTCATCTCCAGAATACTGTTTATTTAATGGTGGTTCGATGGCACACCACTCTAAGTCATCATCACTTTCTTCATGTATGTTCACAAGACCCTGACTTATCGAAGCACGCGGATAAGTAATGTGCATATCGAACCTCTCGTTATTGTCAGCATCATTTGCACGTTTTGAACTCGATTCAGTCCATTTCTTCATTTCATTCGTATTGTGAGTTTCTTCTCCGGTTTTCTCCAGGCAATCTATTGTCCATTCTTGACTTTTTTCATTTTGAGATAAGAATTCTCCATTCACAGTATCATCTGTTTGTGCTTCAACATTACCTATTTCTTCTTGTTCTGCTCCCGAATTTGCTCCATCTGGTGAATGCTCCGTGTGAGGTTTATAGGAAATAGGGATTTGATTTGGTCGCAACTTTAACCTGTCAGTATTCCAAAAAGATTCTGGATAGAAATGTTCCTCACAAAGTCCTGCTCTTCGAATTGAACTTGAAGGCCACTTCCTCAAAGACTCGTTTCCTGTATAATTGCAAGTTATTTTTTGAAAAATTATGATTCAAGTAAAACGTGTTATAAAATTGAAATAATTGACAATCGCGCAGTTATTTCAAAAGTTCATAAAAATTGATGAAAACCAGTTTTAAAAGCAATGTACTCTGGATGGGTTTGCCTTGTAACGTCTAGTGTCGTCTTATGCTGTCAGTGAGATTCAGATTTCTCAATAAAATATGGGAAATGGTCACGAAACTGTAATTTTGTAATTTTGTTTTGAAAAAACCAACATTTATATTCGAAATAAGCGACTCAAAAATTTTCCGATTGTGGGTGTAGAATAAATTTTATCTATTGAACGTTTTGAGCATAAAACACGACAATGGCGAATTTCAGAATATTTTACCCCAAAAATGGTCTTTTAAAAAAAGGGGTTAAATATAAACGAAAAATTATAATTCTAGTACGAGCTAAAAGTACACCTGTTCGGAACAATTCCTGAAAATTTCAGCCCGATCGGTTAAATGGCTCTCTCAAAATCGTGTCTGAAAGGTCGAAAAACGTGGTTTTGACCAAATCAAATCTTCTGTGCGCTCTCATAAGTACTAGCCTATAAGCGACTGTACGACTGATTCTCGGTCGGTAATCGACTTATAACTATTTGTACACTAATTCTAGATACATAAGGTACACGAAAATGATGTTTTTCGAAAATCGAAAATTTCGAAAAAATAGACCCAGAAAGTGGCCTTCAATTGGTAAAGTAGACTAAATGTTTACTTGCTGAGTTCTGATCTACGTGCTTATTTCAATAATGAAATCTTCTAGTTAAATAAGCTAGTAGTTTAACAAAATATTTTCTTGAATAAATAAGAAATGTTGAATGAAACTAATGAACCAGGAAATAGATGAAATATATTAACACATGATAAGGTATTATTTGACAGGCAAACTGGCCACGTGAAGGCTTTTCAGCCAATCAATAAATGATCTGCGCGCCGAACATGGATTGTCAGCCTAACGCAGTCAAACAACGAATTAAAATCATCTTTCGATTTTAATCGTTTTGAATGTTTAGTAAATTGAATAAAGAATTTATTGCGAAAAATATTACCTCAGCCAGGATTCGAACCTGGAACTCCCCATTCCGTGCAGGCGTCATACCAATTCGACCACCAAGGTTATCGATAACCTGATGAACGTTGTCGATATAGTAGGAATACGTTTACTCAGCTATTTCTGTTTCATCGATCGGACGATTTCTTACAAACTCTACGTAACTGTAATAAACGCGGCGAGAGGGCGCGTTTATCAGCGCGTATTTCGCCAATTCAGTTCCCCATAAGGAAGCGTTATCTCCCAACTCATCTCTGACCCGACTATGAATACCGGCCTAAGAGGGGACATGTAGCGCCACCGCGTCATCTTTGGCGCGCGAAATTAACTGCGCGGGAAACAAAGCACCGTCGCCATATTCTGTTCCTTTACGTTTCCTTTCCAGAACGCGGCACAGATCGGCTCCGGAACGAATGGTATCGCGAGCTAATTAACAAGTAAAAATAACATACATTAACATTATTTATCGCAGTATCTATCGCGTATCACATTTGGCGCTCGGATATTAATGATTCTTAAACGATTCTTAAACGGATATTAAATGATACGTATTTCGCGATACTTCGAGTGAAAACGTATCGTGCTGGCAATCACGAGAGGGAAGATAATATATATTTTCGAATGTCGCGGATATCTAACTAGAATATCAATACATTTATTCGTTAAAGTGCAAAATAATAATAATCGTAATAAAACGCGAGCATATAGTATTTGCTACACGAAAATTTGCTACGGAAAATCCGTGTTCGCGAAATTAAGAACGAGACGCGTAGAGCCATCGCGTCGCTCATGTCCAGCATAAAGTTGGTCGCGCGAAAAACGAAGCGCCGCGGGGTCGCCATATTAATTCCGTTTTCTTTCCAGAACGTAACGGACACGGCACGGATCGGCTCCGGAACGAGTGGCGTCGCGAGTTACTAATTGGTAAGAATAACATACATTAACATTATATTATTCACATTCGGCGCTCGGATCTTAATGATACTTAATGATACTTTAATTGAACACTCTATTATTATATGTGTTGCTAAAAAAATAATGAAATAATTTTATCTTTTGATACATGTTATCTACTTTTACTGGATGCTTATTTATCATTACCATTAAATATATAATAATTTCCATTATTATATTTGGCTTAATATTTAAACTATTAAACAAGGGGTATTAAACAGAGTTAGTTAGAGTTCTACAAAAAATATTAATTAATTACTTAAAACTTGTTTATTTATTAATTTAAATTTAAATATATTTATTTAAAATTTATTAATTGTTTAAATATTATTTAATTAATTAATCTTTTACAACTTTATTTTTCTCCTTATTTTTCTACTATTACGCAATCATATTCTAAAATATTTTATAGTAGAAATTAGGTAATTACATAAATTAGTTTATTATAAATTGAAATTATTTAATTGTATTTGAATTGTTGTTTTGAATTTTATTTATGTTATAAAAACATACTATAAAATAAAAAAATGACCATATTTTATTTTTTAATAAATAAAAATAATTATATAGTTAGTATTTTATATTATAGCTAATATTTTATATTATATTATAGTTAGTAATTATAGTTATATTCTTATAAATGTTAAAGTGCATTTTGTTTTTTACAATTTTATCGATATTGTAATTTTTTGTATCAGATGATAATTGATTTTCAAGATAAAATTAATTTTATTTTTCTCATATCTCGTGATGACACGAATCTCAAATAAGTAGTTTTTTATTTATTAAAAACGGAGTAAAGATTTAAGTTTCAAACACAACCAAAATCATGTCATTGTGCTTCTTCTATACAAAAATTTCTGCAATTATATCGATTTATGGGGTTTAGTAGTCAGTGCACGCGGACGTTTTAATGACGACTTATTGTGTTTCAAAACACATGTTACTTTGGACTGTAATTTGAATTGACAATAAATTTAATTATGAATAAATTGTCGAAAATAAACAAACATCTAAACATTTAATTATAACATGTAAAATGTTATTTAAATTGTCTTTATTTTTTAAAACTTTGAAATTCAGCATTCTTAAAAATAGACAGTTATTACAAAACTCGTGTATATTTATACATTACTTTTCAATTTTTCCTTTTTCGAATTTTTTATTAATACATTTTTATTAATATAATCGTTTTTTACACATATCTTCCTTATTTCTTTTGTAATATTTTTTTATGTAATGTTATCAAGTAATGTATTTTTTTC
The DNA here is from genome assembly GCA_901521435.1 of Crematogaster levior. Lineage (NCBI taxonomy): Eukaryota > Metazoa > Arthropoda > Insecta > Hymenoptera > Formicidae > Crematogaster > Crematogaster levior. The sequence continues at coordinate 20,581 of CABEGB010001283.1, read as the reverse complement.
ACTAACATAAATATAATATTTTTTATCCACATATAACACACATATAAAATTTATGTATATAAATCTTATATTGTAAATTAATGTTAGGTCATACATAAAAATGTATGACCTAAACGATGGTAAAAGGAACAATTTGCGAATGAGCGAGCATATTCTAACGCTTTTTGTTAATTATTAATTCATCAATATATTATTACTAATGTTATTTATCAATTACGTTCATTGATGATTCATAGAGTTAATCAAAGGAAAAGATAAATTATTGCGATTAATAGCGCAAACGCACTATTCGGAAGCAATTGCACGGACGACGAGCCCGGCAGTTGGTTGCTCTCAGACGGTATCGTGTTATTTGCCAAAGCTGCGTTAATGGATTTCATTAAGGGATAATCACGTCCATCGAGCAAAGTCATATCACTGTGCAGCGATGTGCACTTGCCTCGGAAGTCGTCCGTATCAATGCTCCATACCATAACACCCGCTAGTTTCTGCCTTTTTGCATATTCCACCTAAAAAAGTTCATTAGAGTTAGTTAAATGATATTTTCTTCAGGCATCCAAACTCGCACGAGTAAAAATAGATACGAATAAAAATAGAACAGCACAAAGTGCAAGTAATATATTATTTTAATTACTTTAATTCTTCAGAATATTTTCACAATAAAGTGAGAAAATTTGTTAAAAAAGTAATCTCAATATTTTAAAGAATTGTCGAATATTATTGAAGAAAACTATTTTAAGCGATTATATAAAGGTTTAGGAAATTTATTTATTAATTTTCGAAATTTATTCATTAACCCCTTTTAAATATTAATAATAAATATTTATAATTAATAATAATATATGATATAATTAATAAGTCTTTAATAAACAAATAAATAAATAAATATATATATATATATATGTATGTATGTATGTATAAATACATACACACATATGTATATATGTTATATAATATACATATAAATAAATAAATAATATAATTATATATTATAATTCACATATATTATGATTATAAATGAGATTCATACATCTGTCCCTAGGAACATGTAATCAGGAAGAAAATTGATTTTCAATAAAAGACTATTTTTCACGAAAAATATAAAAGAAATACCTTGGCCATCATAGCTTTGCGATCATCATAAACTACAACATGATCCTTTTTAATCGCATAAGCTGTGCTGCTCTCGTTATCCCACCCAGTTGTCCAATCTTGCGGATACTGCTCCAACGCCTCGCAAATCTAAACAAAAATGTATAATTCACTCATAAATATTTATATACTTTATATTTATATACTTTATATTATACATTTTGCATTAAAGAACTGTTGCATATTTTGAATATAATTATTATTACAATAATATGTCACAATGATGGGACAGTTATTGAGTGTCAAAATTATGAAATCTATGAAACTGAGAGTATAAATATACAAACACATATAGTTAAATACCTCATTAAATCCCATAAAGCCTTCTTCGGATGTGTAAGGCCCTTTAAATCCAATATCCAGACTGGGCAGACCAATAGGATTTATTTTAGGCATTTCTGGTATAGTTGTAAGAATAAAAGTTCTTCCATACATTGCTAACCCTAAAACTAGTTTCTCAACTGGAGCTCCTTGTTGCAATAAGTACGTAATAGTATGTTCCTAAATGTTAAAGATACAATTGCTATACGATTATACGATTATATGATTATGTCATGATTATGTCTGTGCTTTAGATCACGTAATATTCGTAATATAGATGTGAAATAAAATGCTAAATAAAAAAATATGAAAATACTTAATATAATATTAATAAAAAATTTTTTTATCAATGTTGTTGTCTTAAAATTTTATACTTATAATTTAAGAAGAAAAGAAATAGACATAGATAGTATTATTTTCCATGTATAGCAATCAAAGAAAGAGCGCTGTGCGTTTTTCTAAAGAGCCGAAGATTTAAGTTTAAATCCGACCAAAAAATCATCGGTTTTTATTCATCGTCACCTCTCGGAAGGAAGTGGCAATGGCCAAGGGTATTTTACCCTGACAAAACCTATCTCTTCTATAGAGTCGTTGTTATGGAGACGTTGCTATGGACACCACTTGAATCTTACCACATCTAATTGATCTTTGCTTCGTAGTGGTGAATTTGGAAGAACTTGTTTGTTCCATGCTCCGTGATAATCATACGCCATTACATGAATGTAATCGAGATATTTGGAAATTTCAGGAAGATCGTACGCTATATTGATAACGGAACTGACGGCGCTTATAGCTGCAGTTAACGAAAAGCGATGTTCTCTAAAGGCATCCTTCAATTCCTATTGCAGAATAAATAACGAACTTATTACCTCTATTAATAGAAGAAATAATAAAATATAATGTTTCTCTCTACCTTCACGAGGCTAACAAAATTCTGTTTATCATACGGGGCACCACCACGTCTTCCAGGAAATTCCCAATCAAGATCCAGTCCGTCGAATCCGTACATTCTGTACGACAAATGTAATATTATTTTCAAAAATAATCATAAAATAAAATCCAATAGCACAATATAGATAAAACATTAAAGAATTAAATAATCAATGATGAAAATAAAGTTTCAATTATGATAAATATTGTAACATTAAATCATAGATCATAGCCATCGCGTAAAATAAATTTTCTAACAATAAGTAAAGAAAGATTTTGCTTGAAGAATTGATTTTTTGTAATGAAAAGATAACGAATAGGAGAATAATTAAGATAAATATATTACGATGAACGCACTTGAGAAACTTGACAGTGCTGGCAATAAAAATCTTCCTACGATCCGGAGACGAAGCCATCAACGAATAATTTGTGCTACCTTCGTTCCATCCGCCGACACCGAGTAATACTTTCAGGCCTTGTTTGCGGAACGCTGTCATTTTTTTATAGTTACCTATTCCTATATTTATTCAGACATTCCAAATTATATTTATAAAACTTTAATGTGAACTTAATGTAGCTCAAATTATTATGTCATCATTAATAAAATCGATGTTAATAATTGATAATTAACAACTTATCTAGACAATTTTTTTTCTTTTTTTATTTAATTTCTTTATGATAACATTAAACTATTATAACTCACTTAGTTCTTAATATTATATTAATTTTGATTAATTTAATTCTTAATTAATCAACTCTAGAATAATTCATAATTACTGCAAATCTTGATTTCGAGATTGCAATTACCATCTTTTTCCATATCTGCCCAAGGATCGAGACTTCTTATCGTCCAGTTCGAGCTGTTTAAACCAGCAAATGCATAAATTAAGTGGGTACAGTGATCTGGACGGAAATTGTCTAACAAGAATGCTCCATTTCCTTGTCTATAGGCTGCCCAAGATGCGACGTAACAAACAACGACTTTATCATGTTTCGGTCTTATGAGTCCTATAACAGAATACATTGGTATTAATACAATAAAATCAGATATCGGTTTTAAAAATGACCAGTACTTATTTTAAAATCTTTTTTATAAGAAAATATTATTAATATAATTATTTTAAAGGATAGATATATTTAGATATATATTTTTTCAAAAGAAGATCTTCAATAGACATAATAATATATATTGCAGCTAAATACAAAATTATTTTACCATAGTTTATCATATACATTTATATTATATATTAATATGTTATATTAATAAATATAATAAGGCTTGAAACAGTTATGTGTGTGTTAAAACGAATATTTCCATTTTGAGAAATATTTTATTCTATCATTATAGATATTAATTTATATATTATAGAATTAAAAAAAAATTCCATTATTTGAAATTAGTTAATTACTTTACTCTTTTAAAGTTTTATTTTTTATTAAAGATATATATATATTTTTTTTAAGTGACTATCAACAAATTTTTGAAAATACATATCCAAGTATTTTTAATAAAAAAAATCGATGTTAAATTAATCAGAATACTAGATAAAGCAATGCTGGAAGCTACTTTCAAGACACTGTATATATACATTCGTCTTATGAAAATGTCGCGTCCTCATTGTGCAGCGTGCCGGCTTTTACTTTCGCTTGTTAATATGTAAACGCAGGAATTAGTCACTAACCGAATGCATTATAGTATCTGACATTGTATGTTATTACAGAAGTAAAATGTACGTATTAATCCTAAATAAGTAGACTTAAATTGCACGGACTCACCGTAGGTATTGTAAGTCCCAAAAAGTAGAATCGTAAGTAGAAATGCCACGTCGTTGAAGGACATTGTAGCACGCTAAATTCCCTCGATGCGTTATATTTAATGCCTCGGACAATCTGCAATAGTATTTTGAAATAGAAAATATATACTTCGAACACAATAAACACTGGAATCCTGAGTTTGATGTAAAACTGTGTATCGCTGATTTTTATTTCAGACTTAGCATCTTCCACGGATTTTCTAGTTTACCGCATTATTTGGCGTGTTACTTAACGAATTCACGGTAATTGACAGAAGGTGTTAATGTACGACATGGATCTCTAAAGCAATTGCTTGTGAGCAATCTGTTTTTTATGTTACTTGCGATAATGAAGATAGCAAGAGAGATGATAGCATTTCATGACATTTTGTATTTATTTTAGATACCAGAGCACTGAATTTTGGCTGTTAATGTTGTTATCAAAAATGGCGATTCTTAATCATCTCGATATCACTGTAAATATAGTTAATATTAACACACCGACTCGTTGACTGCAGGCTGTAGACTGTTAGGTTTCAGACGCACTACGTGCGCGTCAGCCAGGCCCAGATCACTTTCACCCATAACTGTTCATTCTCGAGCGAGAGACGAAGAGAACGACCGCAAGAAGGATGCATTTAGAACCTGTTGTACATTATTGCCGGAAATTGACTTTGTGCTTTGTGTGGATTTTCCTTCGATTTTCTGACATAAATAATATAACATTATCTGCGCATTACATTTTGCACGAGTCACACATGCTTTATAAATAGAAGAACATTATAAAAAAGGAAAAAGAAGAAGAAGAAGAAGGCGGAGAAAAAGGAATAGGAGCAGACGAAGAAGGAAGAAGAGAAAGGAGAGGTGGAGAGAAAATAAAGAACGTAGATTAAGATAAAGAGGTGACGAAGGAACAGGAAATAAATGTTGAAGAGAAAATAGGAAAAAGAGAAAGATTAGAAAAAGGATGTACGAGAGGAGGATAAGAAGAGAGAGGGGAGAGGGAGAGAGAAATGTAGAACGATGGCGCTCATGACAGTGCTGAGACCAATGGCTGAGACATATGTCTTCCCATTACATCGAGATATATAATAAGAGTAGAGAAAATTGCGATAGAACATTGTTCTTTTATTAATAGCAGAATTAATAGCTTGAAATTAATTTTAACCATTAAAATTTAACAAAATTACAATTTTGTTTTCTTCTAAATAATTGATTCTAAAAAGATATTTTTGTAAGACTAGACATAATTTTCCATTTTTTCCAAATTGTCCTCTTATTGGTAACAAGAATCTTAAATTGATATTTTAATGTGAACAACATCTTTTTTTTATTTTAAAAATACGATGATCGTACGTTATACTTTCCTTTTTTATAACAGCAAGAAATAGTTTTTCAAGGTAGCTCCTCTTATTAATAACAGAAATTTTTAATTAATTTTAATAATACAAACATAATCTCTCTTTCTTTCACTAAATAATCTAGATTTAAAAAATCATTTATTTTTGTAAATATCAAGAAATTTACAATTTTACAATGTCACTCTGCATTCGAAGTTAATAGTTAATCGAATTTTGCATATAAACTAATATTTAATTTATATAATATAAATAAGTAAAACTTTTTATTTAGAACAAAGAATCTTCTGTGAACGTAATAATACAATTAATGTAATATATTGCAGCTATATATAAAATTATAACTTTTATCCGTTTTAAAAATAGTCTTTTCTTCGCCAGTAATTAAGATAACACGTGATAAGCTATTATTTAACAAACTGGCCACGTGAAGACTTTTCAGCCAATCAATAAATGATCTGCGCGCCGAACATGGATTGTCAGCCTAACGCAGTCAAACAACGAATTAAAATCTTTCGATTTTAATCGTTTTGAATGTTTGGTAAATTGAATAAAGAATTTATTGCGAAAAATATTACCAGCCAGGATTCGAACCTGGAACTCCCCCATTCCGTGCGGGCGTCATATCAATTCGACCATCAAGGCATGTGATAATATTTATCGCAATAACCGATACACTTAGTGCGAGATTATTATTTAAGCAACGCCTCTAGTCAGTGGTAGAATACAACGATTAAAATCGAAAGATGATTTTAATTTAGTTGTTTGACTGCGTCTGACAATCCATGTTCGGCGCGCAGATCATTTATTGATTGGCTGAAAAGCCTTCACGTGGCCAGTTTGCCTATCAAATAATACCTTATCATTTGTTATCTTAATTACTGGCGAAGAAAAGACTATTTTTAAAGTTGTATCCCACCACTGACTTAAAAGGATGGTGTTCCCCACTATAGGCGCTGCTTAAATAATAAGCTCGCACTAAGTGTATCGGTTATTGCGATAAATATTATCACATGCCTTGGTGGTCGAATTAATATGACGTCGTCACGGAATGGGGGAGTTCCAGGTTCGAATCCTGGCTGAGGTAATATTTTTCGCAATAAATTCTTTATTCAATTTACCAAACATTCAAAACGATTAAAATCGAAAGATGATTTTAATTCGTTGTTTGACTGCGTTAGGCTGACAATCCATGTGCGCAGATCATTTATTGATTAGCTGAAAAGCCTTCACGTGGCCAGTTTGCCTGTCAAATAATACCTTACCATGTTTTATCCGTTTGTCTTATACATATACGTTAATCAGTACATTATATAAATAAGACATGCAAGCAATAAGAGGCGAAAATAATTGTTATTATGTTTTGGAAAGATTTTGCAGCTCCATTTTCAACAATGGTCTTGTTTAACCATTGTAGATAAAAATCCACTCGAGAATAAACACCCGGTGAATTCGGACGAGCACATCCTTCGCCCCAAGAGACAATACCGACTTGCGTTCCATTGCATACCAATGGCCCACCACTATCACCCTGAAAATTTAATAAGCATAGAATCTATTGTAAAATTTAAATGCTAAACGTAAAAAACGTAAAAATAAAAAGAGCAAAAGTAAATGTCAGAATATTAATACTGTTTTTCTGAAACTTTCTGTTCAGCATAAAATAATATGATTTATTGTTTATTTATTCGTTATTATTATTTATTTATTCATTTGTTTTTTCTAAAAAAAAATAAAGAAATATGTCATTATTTATTTTTTTTCAAGGAAAAACTCCATACATGAATTAACTATACATGTATATGCATCAGAATTTAATACAAACGTGACAGGAATCGCGACCACCTTCCGGTAGACCTGCGCATAATTGTTTTTCTTTATGTACATTCGTCATAGGGCATTCATCAGGCGAGATTAATGGCATTCGAACGTGTCGCAAGTACGTACCGCTTCCTTGCTAATGAACCGCGAAAAAGTCAAAGAAATAAATTATTTGTATGTTGGTTAATTTTTTTTACTTTTATTGAATTCTGCGATGCTTTTAGAATAAATTATTAATTAAATTATTAAATAATAATTTAAATTTCTTGTCTAAAAAATATGACAACAGAGCTTCTAGAATAATTGACACAAAAGGGATATTAGAAAGAGTCTTAAAATATAATCTAAAATAATTCTATGATTTCATGACAGGTCAAACTCTCGATGTCATAAGAAAAAATAATTGGATATTCCATTTGTTTCTTCCAATTTGACAAATTCCATCTGTTTTTAAAGAAGAAGAAAAATGCTTCTTTCATCAGAATGTATTATTCTCATTTATATGTGCCGTATTGAATAAAACACTTTGTAACGGTTTGCTTACGCTTGAATCAGGTATGTGTCGACCCCATCCAATCGCGACACAATCCTCCGTGTATATCTGGAACATATCCGTAATGTATGTCGACGGAAGTGTGATGTATTGGACATACGCGTTTCTATAAAGGGGTCTCTTCAGCTGTAAAAACAGGCACGGATGACAGTACAAGGCCAAGCAGTTACAAGGTTTGCTTTCTTTATTATCGACACAGAATTATATACACGGCATAAACAGTCACCCTGAACAATCCAATATCGTTTTGCATGTCCGAGAATCGAAACTCTGCGTGCGGCAATGTCTTGTCTACTAATTCCACCTGCATGGAACTCCAGCTTGGTAAATACACGTAGGTCGCACCGGCGATCACGTAGAAAAGGCGTGGATTCTCCGCTTCCCACGTGCCGTCGAGCAACCGTCTTTAAACAACGACGAGTTAATTATACACGTTGGTTTTTTTTCTTCTAAACATCAGAGCATGAGGAAAAGTTGGACGCAATCAAACGAGAAATATAATGACATAACTCTTTTCTTGTTAAATGATATCGTAGAGATTCGATGACTCTTCTCTGCGTGTTGTTAAATATTAAGATAAAAAAATTTAGGAAAATATATTTGCGAGACAAAAAATCTGTTAAAAAGGTCTGTTTCCTTTTTTTTAAGGAAAAGTTTTGTGAGACAGTATAGGCAATTTCCCTTTTTCTATATAAGTGGAAACGCGGTATTAGCTTGATAACAACGAAGAAATTTAATTTTTGATGAAGTTAGAGACAAACAATGAAAAATTAAGTGCATTGGATTGCCAATAAACCCATATACACACCAATAATTTCTTAATAAGAAAGATGGAGGGTAATAAAAATTTATGGTATAAAATTGATATTTGGTTAGGCAAAAGGAAAGTAATATCGAAAATGTGTGTTGTTTTAACGTATCGTTTCAATGATATTATTTCCCCTCCAATTTGTCTCTCTCGTCCCTTTTAGATCACTCTTCTTTTAATATTTTACGTGGCTTGTCGTGTAAACGAGCGTAAGTCTGATTGCGCCCCAATTTCCCCTACAATCACGAGCGGCCGAGCTGACACGTAAAACAGAAACTACGTTCACGCGAGTAGTACATCTCATCGCTAGTACACAGCTAATCGATACACAGATAGATACTGCGACAGATATCATTAGCTTTAGGATCTAGCGCCGCTAATCTTCTCGTGAAATATATACGCTAGACAGCACATCACTACTCACAATCAGAAAGAAAATGACAATTGTAGAGGATGAACGGGACGGAAGGGACGAGTAAAAATTCACTCTATAATTGATACACGGTTTGTCAACAGACAAGTTATTCTTATATCCGATCGTTGACACCGTTCGATTTATCATCCAATCTCGTTCACCCGGCTGTAAAGGAGGAATTGCGTTTCAATAGTGAAAATATAAGTTTCCGAATATTTCGCATACGCGATAAACTATCTACGTTTGGGATTTACGCATTGTTGCTCAAATACATCTCTTTGCGATATTTAACAAATATTTTATAGAACGTGTAGACATAAATATCTCTTATAGAGAGACTCACTCTTTCGAAATATATTACACATTTCCAAACTAGATTACTGGAAAAATTTAAATCTGTCGACTTAGTTTCTCACAAATGGAAGCGATTTACATCTTACAAGACACATCATTACATTAAACACAAGCCTTGCTTTCTCGTGAACGAACACGTGACATTTTTGCAGTAGCAAGGAGGTTGAATACGGCTACTAATCTCAAGTATTGTGGTGTAATCCTAAAATGTACCAGGGCGTTCAGTTCGCTTTACAAATAGATAATTATATTCCCGAGAATAGTGAAGTAATTTATATTTCAGCCACCAAAGAATTTCTTTCTCCGTGATCTTTCCGTCTGTAACCTTGCAAAACTTATGAAATTTGTAATAAAAAGGATTATATAGATAGCTTCGTATTTAAAGATCAATTATACTAAAAACTGAGACAATTTTCTTAGCTTCTTAAAAAGTTAAAAGCGAAAAACAGTTTAAACTGTCTAAGAAAATTTGACCGTGAAAGGATATCTTGTTATGTTCTAAATATTATATAGTATTATGTAGTATTAAAAGCAAGCGATAAAAATATGCAAAGTAAAATGTCCTATTATTAGAAATCAAGTAAAAATGAAGCTCATTCAGTGCTTTTTGTTTAATGAAGAAAATAAATGTAAATCTTCAAAGAAGAGTGATTTAAGAAAAGACTCTAAAGTAATTTAAATGATTTTACGTTATTTTCAGAGAGCTTAAAATTTATCTAAAGCTTATGTAATTTTGTACAGCTTAAAAGAAATAAATGTTTCATTGAATTCACTACTTTCGGAGATCACAAATTGTAATTATAAAGTAATCTACAATTTAAAAAATAGAATATTAAATATAAAATTCGAGTAAATATATATATGATATATATACTAAATTTAGAAATTTTTATGTAAGACATTTTTAAAAAAACGCGACGTTATAAGAATTAATATCACAATGCAAATTATATCAATTTATAGTAAATGTATTACAAAAAAGCATGAAGAGATAAATTCGCTGTAGAAGTGGCAGTGTTTCCTAATTATAATTGGCCACGAAAGCCTTTAGAACAAATAACTTTTATATACACTCTTATACATATAAAATATAAGCAAATAAACAAGAGATTAACACCTTAATAGCATTAAACTAGAAAGATCACAGTTAACATTAAAAGAGAATCAAGCTCGAGGAATATCGTGCGCTATTAACAGAACGCTCGAGAGAGAGTCTGTGCGCTCTGATTTACACTGAAAACCTTATGTAAAATATCCTTACTCGTTTTTCATCCCGAGCGCTGGTATCTTAATCCTGGGATAATTCGGGAATCTCCCGAATTTCATCCTTTATCAAACATGTCAAAAACAGAGAGGGAATATGTAGGGCGAACAAAGTGCTAAAGCCCCGGCGAGAGAAAGAGAGAGAAAGACTACACCACCCTCCGCGACAGATACAGCAAAATGCGAAACGCAATCTTGTGACACGCACCTGACCATGCAGTGGGCGGCCGACAGGACGAACCTACAGGCGACATAAGTGCCTCCGCACGAGTGGCTATAGGGTCGGCGCTGCACCGAGACCTAAGAGGAATTGACTTTGAAAAATTCGGATTCGCCGAGTCGAGTCGGAGTGCCACCTCAACCCTTGCACCTTAGCTCGGATAAATGCCAATATTCGAGACCGCTTAAATCTCAATTTTACAAATTAACTTTTTCTTACTTTTTAGTATTTTTTCTTACTTTTTTCTTACTTTTTAATATTTTTTCAATATCTTTTTTTTTATATTTCATAGTGAGAAATAATTGGTCAAAAAGATGCCAAATCAAATCGACGTCTATCGATATCGATTTGCCATCTTTTTAATGATTATTTCTCACTGGGTTATGTTTATTTATTTATTGTTAAATCTATAAGAAAAAAGTTTCGTTAAATTGTATCGTTAGATACGTTTGATTTTATTATAAATCATTTCTGTTCCATAACAACTTCAAATTATTTTTTAAAACTTCGAATAGAGTAATGTACTTTGTTGTACATTTTATTCATTCTGCAATACGTTGCTCAAGCAAACATTTTTATTTGAACTATTTGGAAATTGATATGTTCGGCTATCTCGAAAGCATTCAAAGTTATAAATTGGCACAAGCATTTAAAGTGCATCGATATACCGTCAGTACCTATCGCGCAAGCGAAAAAATAGAAATAATGAAATTGCAGGACATGATCCAGCTAGTATTTCAAATACCATACATATTATTAAAAACTGATGATATATCTCTGATCCGAGTTGGTCCTACATTTACTCGAATTTACTCGAAGCGTATACTGCAAGATATGTCAAAATGTCATATTATTTTATTTTTTACATAAAAATTGAAACTGTCCCCAATTCTATGGAAAAACATTAGAAAAGTCTATTGAATCATTAAGCATCTCGCTGTGTCAACTTCGAGAGTTGATAAAACCACCCCCGATCTTACATAATACACTTCGCGTTACTTCCACGTTTTTGAATCGTCATACTACTACACATATCCGTGTAGGACGGTACCAATGCCCTTCAAAGGTGAAAGGTTAAGGGGCCTGTGTGCGTGAGAAAGGTGGGCGCATCGCACGCATACGATAAACGGATAATTCTTGATGCTGGTGATCTCTCCGCCGACGATGCGCACTGCTGCTTCGTCGGTTGCTGACTCCCATGACGTCGCGGTCATTTCGACGCTGGTCACCAGGGAAATCGGGCAGATATACGGTATTAGAACGACCACAACCGCGAGGAGCATCATCACGGCTCGCGTGCGAGTCGCCGTAAAGGTTTAGCGGGATCCTCCATTTTCTGTGTCACGCTCCGTCGACTTTTGTTTTTTCGCTAATTTATACCAGGCCTGCTCTTTCTAGCGCACCTTCTTACGTTCTCCGCACGCTTGAGAGAGAGATGAATAAATTATTATTCAGCGTTCCTAAGAAGTCACTGCACGGAGCGCACGTGGCAACGAATATAACATACCTCGCGAAAGATAAATGTAGAATCTTATTATGGAAAGTACTGGTGATGAATGTATTGATTGGCGTGAAGTATTCCAGATATAATCTTTTCTGTATAACAACTTTTTTCCCTCACAAACTTCAAAATTAATTTTATGTGTGGAAGGTGCAGCTAGAAACAGCAAACTCGTATAAAATTTGTGATATATTTTGAGTTTTGGGCAGGCTAGAGTGAACGCTGAACCGACTAAGAATAGCTTTGTTAGGAAGAGAAATAGAGAGAAAGTGAGATCGTTAAAAAAGACGACTTCTTTTCTATTAATTCTCAGTTGTGATTTTACTTTCCGGGCAAAGCACTAGCAGACTAAAATCTGCCTGAGATATTTCCTAATGCGGACAATATAAAAAGGCACTTTTCAATTAAAATATCATTTATCAAGCTTTCAAACTTTGTCTAAATGACCGATGCCTGGCTCTTAGAAATATAATAAAAATTAAAAAGTATAAAATCATTATAATAAAAGGCCATTCACGAGCAATATTAATAATATTATTTAATAATACTTAACACTTCGTCAAACATTTTGACTTACAAAGCCTTCATCAATCGATTATTAAATTATAATTGATATTATTAATGTTGCTCGTGAGTTGTCCTTTTATAATATATTGATTTTATTCTATATAACGAGTATTATACATATCTTTGTTAAAAAGTATATTTATTGCAAGTTTGAAAGCATGTAAGAATTTGAACGTGATTGGATTAGTTACCTCGATTTTTAGCAAATAGTTGCACAATCTGAAATACGCATAAAAATTCATTAATCATAAATATATTAAATTTTTTTATTTCTATAAAGCACTAAGTCAATGTTTGTTCCCTAATGTTTCCACTTTCCTCTAACATGACAATTAATCTGTCTATGACAATTAATGTATCATTTTAATTCTGCCGTATTAATCTTTATATTAATTGTAACCGAATTCGATCGTGAGTACTTCTAGTCGTAACGTTAGCTACAGACCTATGTTCTTAAGATTCGATCTGTGAAACTATCAAAACTTTTTTAGTTAGATTAATCGTCTAACTGGAGACGATGATACGTTCCTTCTGATTACCCTAATAATCAAGATTAGATTAGTACTCTAAAGTCCCGGAAAGCATTGTTCGTGTTCACTCTAGCATAAACGTTCATCGACATAATCCTTTTAGTCTTCTAAAGTACTGCCAGCTTAGGTAGTCATACTAACATACTCTTACGGGATAGCCAATATGGCTGTTTAAAGTTGCTGGTATTTAGTATGAGTACCGAGAGAGGATTATGATTTTTTTTTACGAGGAGATGTGTCAACACACAGACAAGAGATAATCCCAGGCGTTTGGTCGTGGGAACCGTACGGTGATGGTATCGCATCAAGTCTTTTACATCCCGTCAAAGTCGTATCGACGAGTAACGCGCCCAATAGTGTTCCAAAAAGTTAGCCGCAAGCACGACGGCCGTAATCGCTACTTCTACAGATAGTTGAGTCAGAGTTTGATCGAATTGGTTCATCAGTCTCTCGATCGATTTCAATAAGAATAATACAATGCATTATCCCTCGAACGAGTAGATAAGTAATAACAAAATCAGATTGTACATCGGTAAATTCAGAGCAAAAAAATCATATTTTATCGTTTATGTAAAACGATCAGGTATTATCGATCAGACTCTTACTCGAATCTCTAGTTATCTCTAGTTTCTCGCAGTTTTCTAAATGCCTAGCCGCTGTCGCGGTGTTTTTTAAGCTTGCCTCTTTAAAACGCCGAAAGAAGTTGTATAATATAGTATAGATTGTGAGTCATACATCCCGTTTCATCGATATCTCCAGTTAATTATAGCACGTGAAATATAGACTAAGAATCGAAAACAAAAATGGCCTAAGTAATCGCTCTTGTGGTACTCGCAATATCCGTTATATCGTTATACAGGGTTATATCGTTATTCGTTATATCGTTATTCGTTATATCGTTATAATTTAATTAAACGGAAATTTAAGTAGTGGTGAATGAAACAGTTTGGAGATATTTTTCGATACGTGCAAAGTTTTAAATACGTCACACGTTATCATTTAACTTACGCCATTCTTGCTTTGAATTTCTTGTGTATAGTAATGGGTCATTTCATAAATAATGCGGTATAAAAGGCAGTTTACTTTAGACCTTAAACCGAAAGATTTTTATCGTCAAGCATTTGAAAATTTAAGAGAGATCAATCCTCTAAGAAAGATTAATTCTTTAAGATTAACTCTTTAACCTTCACTAAATTTTAGGAAAATGTCAAAATAAAACACCTTTTTTATTTCATTATTTTACTGTACAAGTGTTTATAAAATTGTGTCAAAAGTTATTTAAGCAAAAACCATATTTGTGTACGCTCTAATCCATGTCAATACGTAAATGGTATAAAAGGACAGATCAATATTTTCATCGAACGAAATATTGATAAAAAAAAAAAAAAAAAAAAAAAAAAATAATAAATATTAATATTTTCTTTCGAAAGACTACGGAGGTGAACTTAAGGGGCTAAAATGGGGAAAAATGGTGTAAATAATAATGGAAAATATATTTTAGATTAAAATTAAAGTGTCCAACTTTTTGTTTCATTTAAAAAATATTTATCCTGAAAAGAATATCTCTTGAAAACCTCATTACTTGGAATGACCCAATATGCTTTCTACGGAGCACTAAGCTCCGAATTACAGTGATATGTGACGGTGAACGTTTGTTCTAATATCTATGTCCTATTATACGCGGAAAAGTTGTCGCTTCCCTAGATTATTGTCGGAAAATTGATCTCATCGCTGTGTGTCATCACGAAACATCATGAAACGGGGCGTAAAATATGAAAGGAGATTTGCATCTTTTGTGAATTAAATTAAAATTTAAACCTTTATTTTTTTATTATAATCCTAATGAATCGAACAATGAAATATTGTAAAAACAGAAATATTGTAGAAATAGAAAAATCTATCAATGAGAAATGGAAAACGCTATTGAAGAATAGAATTTCGTCCCGTTAGGGGAAAGGAAAATTTTATTATATTCGATTCGACTGATATTAAAGCGTTTTTTTACGATCACAAATTTTTTTCATAGTTTTTTTATAAAAATGTACACGTAGTAACAAGAACGTATTTGCCAGCTTAAAAAACATTCTATTTCCCCAGCGGCAAGGCGAGACTAGATAAAATGTTACATTAAACGCGTATCGGAAAACCATATCATTTAAAAAAATAAAATATAAATCACAGTTGGGAATGTATAGATCATATGATATTTCGATAACATATTATAGATCCAATTTTTATATATTTAACGATAAAGCTTATTTTGAACTGTAATAAACTCTGTTTCTTTTTTCAAAGATATGTTGACTAATTTAACAATACGAGTATGTACATTATGCATTACATATTGAAGACTTTTACTACAAAACAAAAGTATTTTTCCATAAGTTATTTTTTTCATTTTCTGTTTTATTTTTCCAGAAAATAATTTTTAAAATTTAATATATAAGTTCTATGATAAATAGATTCGAATAGTATCGAAGAATGAGACATAGCTTTCCGACACACCTTGCCGAATACTCGGACTTCTTTCTCATTATAATGGGATTGATATGTTTCGCGAGACAGACGACGCTCGTTATAAGCAATAATCGAAAATAGTTTGCGCACGAAGAAGCCGCATCTATGAGTTTACAAAACTTCTGCAAAGACAATAAAACCGCTGCCCCCGTGTATTTCGATATATCGAAGGAAGACATTGTGATTGTTCGATCTTATGTTCAGCGCCTTAATATCCTTACGATTAGATATGTTACAGCCGAATTATCCTAGAGCAATTGACTTTTATTAAGGAATGAACTTGTGCATCGCGCTCAGTATGCACAGCATCGTAGATAGCGTTAGTTCTCGTATGAGAATCGCCGCGGAAGACGTCACATCCGGCGCTGGTATGATTTGCACTGAAACAAGTCGCATGGGTACAAAAATCGGGACTTTTCCCTCTCTTGTTATTGATTAATTGGAATAAAAAAATATGGAAGCCCTGAGGCTTACAGAAAGTAAACACACAAATAGGAAGGTATAAAGTCCCAGAGAGAGCAGTCAACTTCGCAATAAAAATACATGTTTTTTTTTCCGACAATGTCGGTTCTCAGTAAGCTAATTCTGGATTTATTTTGATGGGATCACTCTTGTTTGTTTTCGAAAATTCAGCATCGTATATATTCAGTCAAAGATTGTTACTATGTCGTGCAAAAAAGAGTTTAATATTTTTCCATGAAAAACTTACCCGACACCACCTTTTTCTTAATATCGGCAAATTGCTCGTGATTTAGGGGAAAATCAGGTATTGTTGCCCGACAGCTGATTTCCAGATGTCCGT
This sequence comes from Crematogaster levior, assembly GCA_901521435.1. Lineage (NCBI taxonomy): Eukaryota > Metazoa > Arthropoda > Insecta > Hymenoptera > Formicidae > Crematogaster > Crematogaster levior. Next base: position 3,676 of record CABEGB010001283.1, on the reverse strand, counting down.
TTCGGCCGGCGTGCAACTCGGAAACTTCCACCTTCAGCTGAACGGTGGAGGACACCAGATGACCCTTATGATGTACATGTGGAAATTCAGTTACTAGACCAAACTCCACCTGGCAAAATCAATAATAAAAAAATTGAAATTCAGAAAAAGTACTTTTAAAAATATTTAAAAATTTAATTGTATCCGTGCGTAATTATATCCAAGTTCGAGCAAAGTTTACATACAAGAAGATTTTACATATAAAAATAGAAAGATATAAAAGTTTTTACACATAAAACATGCGCAACGTAAAAATATAATTTATATAATAATCTACATAAAAATCTATTAATGCAATAAATCTATTGGATTAAAATGTTTAAAAATATTTATCGTAAAAGTAAGAAGCAATCAAAAACTTATGTATATATACACATATATAAGTTTTTTAATAATGTGTTTAATTTATAATTGTTAAAATTGTTAAACCACGGACAAATATTTTTTTAACAATTTATTAAAATCAAAATTGTTTCAATCTTTATTGTCTTTACCTCTTCGCCGTTTATGAACCATGTTATATAAGGAACTGGATATGCGGGCGAGGATGTACAATTTGCCTCCAGGCTCTCGCCTACCACGTACACACTTTTCCTGAATGTAATTATAGGATCTGCACTCTGTGGAACTAAAAGGAATTATAAAAAGGATATCAAAGATGTACGATGCGATGTAAAAAAATCTAGAAATCTAGTTAATATTATTAACATTTAGATCTTGACGTTTAGATCTTTATCCAGTTTGAGAAATGTTAATATTTAATAAATTTCAAATGTCAAGGTAATTAAGAATATTTTAGTTATAGACTGATACACCGATACCGTGTTTAATATCTAAATGGCTACATTAAAATAATTAATACGATCCAACTTTATAATACTATTTTATAATACTAATACTATTAGTATATACAGGGTGTCCCATTATAAAACATCCAGTCGAATATTTCGAAAACCAAGCCCGGGAGAGAAAAATTTTTCAGACAAAAGTTATTTGGTTTCGAGGGGCCCATAAGATGATACCATTGGTTTGACCTTGAAGAATTATTTGAAAGTTACATGAAAGTCACCTCAATTTTTTTAAATGGCATCCCCTATTTTTTATTACATATTCTTGTAGCTGACCTCGAGAGCTTTCCAAAACACTATAATAAAGTATTTTTTCATGAAGTATTTTCCGAGTTATAAAGCTTGAAATAATTTCTTAATTTTACATAAACTGTAAAATATCTCGTAAAATATTTACTTTTCGATGACCTTATCTCAATACTTTTATGCACAGAATAATGAGAGGAATCAATTGGTGTAAAGAAAACACATAGTTGTTTTTAAGAAAAAATATGTAATTGTTAGTTACAAATTGCATATTTTTTTCTTAAAAACAACTATGTGTTTTCTTGACACCAATTGGTTCCTCTCATTATTCTGTGCATAAAAGTATTGAGGTAAGGTCATCGAAAAGTAAATATTTTACGAGATATTTTACAGTTTATGTAAAATTATGAAATTATTTCAAGCTTTATAACTCGGAAAATACTTAATAAAAAAATACTTTATTATAGTGTTTTGGAAAGCTCTTGAAGTCAGCTACAAGAATATGTAATAAAAAATAGGGGATGCCATTTAAAAAAATTGAGGTGACTTTCATGTAACTTTCAAATAATTCTTCAAGGTCAAACCAATGGTATCATCTTATGGGCCCCTCGAAACCAAATAACTTTTGTCTGAAAAATTTTTCTCTCCCGGGCTTGGTTTTCGAAATATTCGACTGGATGTTTTATAATGGGACACCCTGTATATATATATATAATAATATAATAATATTATATCTATATATATATATATATACAGGGTGACCTTCATATTTCAGGTCACCTGTAGGATCCGGCACATACGTGTTTCTCATAAAAAACTGAGTCGAAAATGTTAATAGCAAATTGTTAATAGCACGGAATGAGGGAGTTCCAGGTTCGAATCCTGGCTGAGGTAATATTTTTCGCAATAAATTCTTCATCTTATAAGTTTAGATCTATTTATCCCTAAATGGAAATCGAATTTAGATTTCAAAAAAAAATTGGTGAATCACTGCGGTGTAAGTCTGACAAACCAAGTCGGCTCGTAGCTCACCAATTATATATGCCAGCTTGACGTCAACTAGTCTCCCTTCATTTGAGTTTTAATTTCTACTGGCAAAGAAAATGATCGTACGATATAGTTAATAACAAATTGTTGTGAGGTCAATAGTTTTTAAATGGTGAGCCTTTAAAACTATCCAACTACAGAGCGTACAGTTCGCACCATCGAGTGCGACGCAACCAAATGGCCGGCCGGGCGCTTTGACGGGCACGATGTCGAACGATGAAAGATACCGTTAAATATTTATTAATATCTACTGCTATAAATTGAGTACAATTTAATTGATGAGAAGTAATGTCAATTTGAAATTCGCATTTGATATAAATAAGTATCTCATAGATTTGTAGAAACAAATGAGTACCATTTTCGTAAATTCGATAAAACATTATGTCAGTAAAAAGTACGTGCTGCAAAAATACATTTTATGTATTAGAAATATAATTACATAATTAATATTATAAAAAATTTACATTTGAAATTCGCATTTGATATAAATAAGTATCTCACAATATTCTTGAGCTGAATATTCCATGATAATTTTATCCACAATAAAATACTCTTCTTAGACGGAAAACCTCGGATACCGACATTACGAAAATGGTACTCATTTGTTTCTACAAATCTATGAGATACTTATTTATATCAAATGCGAATTTCAAATGTAAATTTTTTATAATATTAATTATGTAATTAATATATTTCTAATACATAAAAATGTATTTCTCGTTCGACACCGTACCCGTCAAAGCGCCCGTTCAGCTTGGTTGCGCCACACTTGATGGTGCGAACTATACGCTCTGTAGTTGGACAGTTTTAAAGGCTCACCATTTAAAAACTATTGACCTCACAACAATTTGCTATTAACATTTTCGACTCAATTTTTCATCAACACGTATATGCCGGCTCCTACAGGTGACCTGAATCAATTATAAGGTGACACTGCGACTCACATATCACTTTCATCTGTACAAGATTAGCGCCAGCAGTATAAATGGGTGTTGTCATAGTGACCTCACAGGTATAAACACCGGAAGTTTCGAAATGCACATTGTGCAGTTTGATTGTCGTGCCATTCTTGGAGTACTGAAAAAGAATAACGACATATTAATGTCGATTATACAGCGCAATAATGGCTGCGTTCCGATATTCACTGCCAGTACTGGCAGCACTGCGTGTGCATATGACGTCAAAGATTTTGTCGTCATTTCCTACTTTCATTACTGCGACTTGCGAGGTGAAGTATTCGTAATAGAAAGATGGCAGCATCCATAGAAGAAGTGTGTCTTATGCAGAAGAAAATAAAGAGTATAAAGTAATACTAAGCGTTAACATAGGATCCTATTCTACTATCGAAAGTTTGCTATCATTCCTGAAATTTTACGATACATTGGTCGATCACGTATTCTATTCGTAGGTTATATTTATTTTTAGACAGCCGCAGTACTGCGAACACCGTTCCGTTATTGCAGCGCCATAACGTGAAAAAAGCAGCTTAGTAATAA